>RJWJ010011664.1:0-43802 GCA_004363605.1 Indri indri | reverse complement strand
AATAGTATCGCTACCCCTGCTTTCTTTTGACTTCCATTTGCCTGGATGATAGTTTTCCATCCCTTGACCTTTAGTCTGAAGGCATCTTTGTGGTTTAGATGCGTTTCCTGAAGACAGCAGATACTAGGCTTGTGGATTTTTATCCACTCTGCCAGCCTGTATCTTTTCAGAGGACAGTTCAGGCCATTCACATTTATTGTGAGGATTGAGATTTGTGGTAGATTTCCATTCTTATTGTTGGGCAGAATCCTGTTGTTTTGTTTTGCTCCTTGAGCCATCATGAAGATTGGGAGGTCTAGTTAAGATAGATATTTTGAAAAGATTTCAAGACATTTTTAAGTTCACAAAAATTAAATGATAAGAAAGTGTATCAAAGAAAGCCACAATGATATTTTACACATATAAATCAGCAATTATAGGTGCTATGCAATTAAGCCTTACATCAAAACTCCTTGCTTGCTTTAGTTTTTAAAAGGATCTCTATCTCCCCTTTTCAGTGAGATTGTTGTAAATTTCTTTTGATTTGTCATAGATAATATGAATGATAAGAAAGACTGTTTTCATTTTTGGTCCTCCTTGCAAATGTCTCATAGCATTGTAATTTTAGAACATCGATTTCTTCCTTCTTCCTTCATTCCAAGTTTTAACACAATCGAAGAGATAAAGTAAGTTGGGGTCTGAGATATTTTGAGTAATTTTTATTTAAACTGTGGTAATTCAACAACCTGTGGGCACACAGTGATTTTGTTGTTCCTATCTTTTCTACTTCATGCTGGAAGTCATATTGTCACTTGCTCTCCACAACGTTGTACTTCTCTTTCCCCAGACAGACTGGTGAGTACAGTATCCTTGAGTTTCTTTTATTTCTCCCACACTTTATTGCAAAAGTTTTATTTCTATCTTGCAAACATTTCTTTCTCTTTTCTAACCACACTCTCTAGTAGTCTCTACCTTTTTTGTGTGTGCTCCTTATCCCTAAAAGTGGTGACTGGCAACTTATATAGCTATACTTAGTAGAAATTAAAACCAAAAATTCTCATATTTGATTGAGGAAAATACATATAAAAGAATACACGTGTATGCTATAGTGTCACATAAGAAGTTACAGTTGGGAAGAACTTAGTATGTAATTAAACATAATCAACTTTTATTCATTTCTGTGCTGCTCAGCTATAGGATCTTGTGACCTAATTCTTTGCCTACTCACCCCTCAGTTTACCAGGCACCAGATTCCTCTCTGTGCCGGAAGTACTGTCACTATGCTGGAAGATACCATTGTTAACTTTTGCAGCCACAGAAGTCAGATTCATTAAATCATCACTGCCATGAAAACCCATCTCCAGTGCCCTTAGCCACCTACACCCATGACTCTCTCTTGAAACTTGTCAGCTGGAAGTTCTGTGCTTCTGAATTCTAAGTTCTAATAAATAGAGAAGTACTTTTAATTTTTGACTATGGTAATGGTATTTGTAATCTTTTGGAGATATATTAATGTCAAAATATTTTTAAATGAAATGATATTATGTCAGGTATTTACTTTGAAATATTTGGATGCAGTAACTATAACCCCTTCTGGAGGAAAGGACTGAGTGGGTGGTTTATACACAATAAAAGGTTGCACTTGATAATTGTTCAACCTGTTGATGAGCATAGGTACTCATTATTCTTCTTGTTTTTGTATACATCTTGAGTTTTCTATCATAAAAATGTTTTTTAAGAAAATCTCCAGCATCTTCCTATCATTTCTCTCACTAAACCTTCACGACCCTTGAAGTCTTTGTTTTCTTACAGTCTATTAGCCCCACCTGAACTTCACATTGTCTCCCTTTACTTCAGTCACCATTTTCACTGTCTTTTCCTTTCCTATACCCTGGCTTCTAAGCTGGTGGAGCAAAAAATCACACAATATTCAACAAGAAATATTTGTTGATTACCTACTCTGTGCTTAGCAGGGGGCGTGGTGTAAACAATATTCTAGCTGGAAGAAGGCAGAAAGTAAGGAATAATGACAGGCGAATGGAAAAATAGTACAGTAATACAAATTCTAAAGAAGATAAAACAAGCTAGTGATAGAGAGGAAGGGCTATGTTGGGTTGATCAGGGAGCTCTCTCAAGGGAAGTGACATTTTGAGCTGAGACCTAAATTCCAAGGGGGAGGCAGCCAGGAGAAGGTCAACACAAGGACACTCTAGGGACCGGAAACCGTCAGTGGAAGAGTCTTAAGGCAGGAACAAGCTTGGTGTGCGAGTGGTCAGTAACAAGATCAAGTATCCAGAATGCTACCATTGCTAATTCATGACTGTCACCCTAAGGTGGACCCTCAACACTCCTTGACAATCAATTTTCTGGTTCCCATTCTCTCACTAAGTATTTCTTCATTTTTTCCTTAAATCTCCACCTCCCTAAAGCCCCCCATTCTTTTTTTTTTGAGACAGAGTCTTGCTTTGTTGCCTGGGCTAGAGTGAGTGCCATGGCGTCAGCCTAGCTCACAGCAACCTCAAACTCCTGGGCTCAAGCGATCCTCCTGCCTCAGCCTCCCAAGTAGCTGGGACTACAGGTGTGCGCCACCAGGCCTGGCTAATTTTTTCTATATATATATATTTTTAGTTGTCCAGATCATTTCTTTCTATTTTTTAGTAGAGACAGAGTCTCGCTCTTGCTCAGGCTGGTCTCGAACTCCTGACCTTGAGCGATCCACCAGCCTCAGCCTCCCAGAATGCTAGGATTACAGGTGTGAGCCACCACGCCCGGCCAAGCCCCCCGTTCTTAATAGATTTCCTCACCTTCTGCTTTACTGAGAACATAATCTTTAATTCTGGAACTTTCTTAACTTATAAAATTATAGTGACTGCATCCAAATCCACCTTTTCCCTTGCTTTCAGTGGGAGAGTTAGCAATCCTCTTTCTCAGACTAAAATTCAGCTCTGACCCTCGACTTTTTGATCAGACTCCTTTAGGGAATATTAACCAAATATAAACCATGTTAGGCAGAGAGGTTGTAAAAAGACATAGAAATGACACTAAGCATAAAAGACCATAAACTTTAAAAATTAACTGATTGGCACAAAATATGTAGGTCATCAAAAAGATATAAATCATGAAGACGGGGCAAGCCCTGGTGGTTTGGGGCCTGTCCAGCTGATCCCTCTCATCTCAGGGTAGAATGACTATGGCTTAGTGTTTCAAAGGCTTATCTCACTTCTTGAAGTATATTGAATAGGTTAGAATCAAGAAAACTAGTTTCGGGAGAGCTGAAAATGATTGGAACAATGAAGACACAGGAAGCAGGATAGTTCTAACCATCATGAGTCCTTTGGCAAATCAATCTATTATCCTCTATTTGGAGAAAAGGGATTGTGTGTGTGTGTGTGTGTGTGTGTGTGTGTGTATGTGCGCGTCCGCGTGCGCTCACACTCCCTGTGTTTATAATTGTTTTGGGAGGAAACAGTGTCTGGAAATGTTGATGTGTATTTTCTTTTACCTGCTTGTTTGTTGATAGTAGTCAATTAACTGAGGCTGGTTAGAGCAGTGGGTGCTGCAAAATCAGGATTCCATTGTGAGGTTCGGCAGGCTTCTGAGATTTAGTGAGTTCCCTCCTGAAGGAAGGGGTGTGTGTGTGTGTGTGTGTGTGTGTGTGTGTGTGTGTGTGTGTGCACGCGCGCGTGCTGTAACACTAGTCCGGCGCTGTTCAATGGAACTTTCTGCCACGATGGAAATTTACTATACCTGCACTGTCCAACGTTGTAGCCACTGGCCACATGCGGCGAGCGAACACCTGAAACATGGCTGGTGTGAGTGAAGAACTATGCTTTAAGTTTCATTTTAAATGGCCACATATGACTAGGATCTATTATATTGGATAGTGTGGCTCTTGCACATTAGAGTACAAATTCTTGGCAGGTGACCTTCACATTGCTCCTTTTTGAGAAATAACATCTCAGACTTAATATAATAACCTGAAATGTGTTTTTGGATATAAACACATTTATACCTGGGGTGGGGAGAGAACATGCCCTTGGTGGTGCTATATCTGTCTGTTTTTAGTGTCACTTGTGAGAAACATAGGAATAATTTCAGAGCCCCACCAGTGTCACATGGTCATCAAGGAAGAAAGAGGTAAAAGCACCATTCTGGAATGTAGTAGTAACTTTTTTTTGAGGGTAACTAGTTGATGACATGATTAGGCCTAGAAAGGAAATTGCAGAGTTTAGAGAAAACTATGTATGAAGATCCAAGGGTCCAAAAATAAATTTCAGTTTGTTGAACCAAGCGTTTCTCAAACATAATTGACTCCAGACTCATCTCTATGTGTGCACGTGTAGTATCTACTCGCAACCACAGATCTAGTGTTCCCTGGAGCATACATTGGGAAAGACTACATAATGCTTGGTTGCTGCTCCTGCTGCAAATCATATTTTCAATCACTCCACTAATGGTTTTTTTTGTTTTGTTTTGGTTTTTACCATTCTCTTTTCTGTCTTCTTCCTTCCTGTGTGGCTGGTACTATGCTAAGAGTTTCCTGGGGCCTTGGTAAGAGACATTGTGCCATAGGAATGAGAGCCATTGCTCATACCGCTGACTTGTGCCTTCAGAACCCGTTTGAGCCATTTAATGTATGCAATCTCCACTTGGTGATGGAGGGCCACTGGGCACACCCAGTTCCATGGTTTGGTGAGTCTTATTGCACCTGGTTCATGACAGGCATCCCAGGTAACTTGGCATTTTAACAGAGATTGGTGTTCCAAGTTCAAGGATTTCTAATGTTAACTCACTTCCCTTAAAAACTAAATGTAAGAAGAGAAAGTGATGCTTTTTAAATGCACAGCCCCAAAGATGCCTGCAAAGTCAATCTCTCTAGTTTGTAGCCATTTTATTATTTCACAGAATATTTAACTAAATGGAGAATAGTATTTCAAATCCAACATACCTTCCTTTTAGTCTGTGTACTTAGTTTTATCTTCATACATGCAGAGCAGTTTCTTTTTCACACTCATTCAGCCAAGCAAGATAAGGGACTATAATTATAGAGAAATGTATCCTTTTTAGAGTCAAAACATTCTCTGCATAATTTTTTTGTTCAGAAAATAGATAACAACTACAAAGGAAGCCAAACATACTTTTACCTTTGCCACATTATTTATCAGAATTTCAAAGGCCATGCTGGGCAAAGAAATGTGAAAAAGAACTTAATTTCTTGTTAAAATATTTTGGCTAGCACCTAAAATAAACATAAAAAGTTCTTGAACTAAAGGAAATTTTAGTACAAGTAAATTTTTTTGTTTATAGCTAAGATTATAGTAGAATAGTCTCATATTTTTATATTGTATATTTTTGTATCTCATTCTGCTAATTGCCAGAACTCCCATAGCAGGTTAACAGATTTGGATCATTTTGTTACTAGAGTCCTGACTTTTTGTTTTACCAACAATCTTGAACCTAGACACATTGTGTGATTTAAAATTTTTCCGAAGAGTTAATCTAAATACATTGTGTCTGCCACATTTTACAGAAATTTGAATCATATAAATTGAATTGACAACAACATAAAATAATGTACTAATGAAATATTTTTATAAAAAGTATGAAATAATGAGTGTTATCTGTAGCATATAAAAGATGAAGGAATAATTTCAAGGCTGGTCTGCAAAGTGACTTGTAAACTGTGTTTACACTACTGCCACATGGTAGCGCCACATCGGCTGTTAAATAGAAATGCCACCATCATTTGTCCATATCCTGGGCACCGTGCTATTGTTTATGGGAATTGGAACTTCTCTGATGACTGCCATGCTGTTACTTTATTATTCACAGCTAATACAATTTAAAATATTTTTAGATAACATACAGCATCACACATTATTTAGGTGATGATATATTTTTAGTGCTGAAAAACAAGCTTTAAAATCAGTAACTTTAAAAAAATTTATTTATTAATTTTTAATTCAGGATCAGTAACTTTGTAATAGAAGTTAGAGGTGATGAAATGCTATGAAGAATTGCTCCTAACTGTCATGATATACTATTCAGATTTTTTGAGAACTCTGAAAAATGTCAGAGATAACATAAGGAAGTTAAAATGAGACATTAAAGCAAAAATGCACATTTGTTATAAATTATTCATTCTACATGAACAATCCCCACCATGCTCTCAACTTAACATGGGGAAAGTAGGCGTGAATTATCAAAGTTTTGAAATATTCTAAGTCTTCAGCAACTTGGTGCTGAGGTAAAATGCTACTGCTCCAATACCAAAACAGTTTCATATTTTAATTTAAAAGTTAGAAAGTTGCTTTGAAAGTGGAGGTTTTGGGATTGGAAAGTGCAGAAGGAAAGAGGATGGTCCGAGCAAACCAATATCTAATATTCTCTACTGCCTTTGCCCTTACAACTACCCTGACCATTTATTTTTCCATTTCTAACATCTGATCTGATTAAAATAAAAATCAACTTAGGGAATAGGCCAGTGGACAAGAAGAAGAGAGAGCAACTGAAGATAGGAAGTAAGAAAACTACCAACTGAGAGTGCTTTGGCATTGGAGAGAGAGATATAGAATCTTCAAAAAACTGGTAAGATAGATCTCTTTGTATTCTTTCCTCTTTTTAACTTTTCCACTCTAAGCCGTAACTATCCCATTAACACACCTCTTCTGCCAGCAAGGTCCCCATCTAACAAGACTGTAAATGTCAAGCACCCTAAATATGCTACTATTGGCATATATCTTCATGGATATTTTAACTGTCCTATCAAAGATAGTAAGTATTTTCTCCCCACAGCATATTGTAGACCATATTCATCAGGGGCTGGCATCCAAGTGCAGCCTGACTACTACAGCACTCGCAAACATATGCATAAAGGTCACTGATAAATTTCTGGATATAGTAATAAACATGGCAATTTTAATTCCACAATTAATAATACATCCCATGAGTGATAAAGAAGTATAGAAATAAATTATGAATTATATGTTGGACACCTTGGAGAGTTGATTTAATTGTGTGTCCAGTAGAGTTTCTTGAATACATTTTCTATAAATGTTCTTCACTTTGTATTGGTACATTGCTTAGTTTGGATTCCCTCAAAAGATGAATCTTTGGGGGATCTCACACTAATAAAGTGGATGAGAGAGAAAGAGAAGGAAGAAAGGCCAAAAAAAGTATGTATATGTTAATGTGTTGTGTACAACTGAGGTTCAATCCTGTAAGGAAAACTTTGAGAAACCATGTGGAACACCCTTGGACCTGTACCCCTGGAGGACAGGAAGGTTGGGACATTTATCCACCAACTCTTATCCCCTATTGTTTGAGGATTGCCTTGTGGTCTTAACTCTTGCATGACAGAACTTTAGGTCCAATAGGGTCAAGAAACAACCTTCAGGCATAGAAGAGAGACAGATCCTTGAGGTGGGAAGTTAGCTTCCTAGGTATTGTGTACCTCAGCTGCAGGTGAACTTAGGTGGGCTGAAGAAACCGGGAAAGGCTGTTAACACCATCTGCTATATGCATCATGCTAATACTGAGTAAACAAAAAAATGTTAAAACCTTAGTAAGTGGAGTTTCTTCACATACTCATTACTAGAAATAGTTGCATCCATTTTCCTTGTATAGATTTTCTTTTAGACTGATTGCTTCCCCTGCCAACTTTGCCTCAAACATAGATAATGATTTCCCAAAGCATTCCTCAATACTTTCTAAGTGTTTTGGTGTTAGAAATCCTCTTCAGGAGAAAAATTTTCAAAATACAAGCAACAGCAATACAATCCTAAATACACAAAATAGCAACAGTTATTACTACAATGACAATCGAGTGAATTTGTAAAGAATCTTTGAAAAAAAGACACGTGGCAAAGTCAATTTTGTGAAACCAACAACTTCCTTAGACATGTGTATAATAAGCAAAATGAAATCTTCCAGAATATTTTATTTTTAAAATCTGGACCACTGAAGATTGACATAATGTCTATTGTATGTGTTGTGTACCAATTAATGAATCAAAATGTGCATTCTTAAAGAAAAAGTAGAATATGGCAGTGAATAGAAAGTTGGTATATTTATTATTTTAATGCAATACTATGTTGGTGTTATACAACAAAGACTCTTCTTGAGTTTAGAGTTGTTTAATGGAAAATAACCTGTGCGAAAAGATTTAGCTGCTAAATATTTGGAGTTATTTAGTATGGATAATAACACAAAATAGCCATTCGAATTTTATTGTTTCTATTTTCCCTTCCATTGAAATGGAGACATGAAGCACATTCTTGGTTATCTTCTCTGGTATAAGGAGTAATTAATGGAGACAATTAAGATTTTCTCTCACATTCATTCCATCTCTCTAGCAGGGCACTAACACACTGAGCTGACATCTCTCTCTTCCCACAATGCATTGTTGAAGAAGTTATTTGGCCAAATTCCTGTCTCTGTTTTTCCATTACAATTCATATATATGTGTGTGTGTGTATTAATATATAGACACACATTTACATATAAGTGTGTGTGTGTGTGTATTGAATTCATTATCTCTCAGTGGTCCCCAAACCTTTTGGCACCAGGGACCGGTTTCAAGGAAGACAATTTTTCCGCAGACCGGGGTGGGGGGTTGCGGGGGACAGAGTTCGGGTGGTGATGCAGCCAGCCATGGACCAGTACCGCGCCACTGACCGGGGGTTGGGAACCACAGATTTATATCATTGCCAGAGTAAATTCCTTAAACATTTTTTTTTATCATATTACCATCAAATTTAAGAATATAAATACTGTATCAAGGCTCTCCCTTGCCGTGCTTACATGATCTAAATGATTTTATCTCGCTGATCCAATATTATTTAATAACTGTCACTGTCACCCAGCCTGTATCCTATATAAGATTCTGGCCATTCTCTTCTTATATTTTTCCCATAGCAGACGTTTGCCTCTTCTCTTTGCTTTCATTCATTCTGCTTCTAACATCCAAAGGGAATATTTTCTTTTCCTAAGGTTCATCTTATTCATAAATTCCATATTTTCAGTGACACCTTTTGACAGCAGACCACATAGATTTCTCCTCCTTTAACTCCCTTTTTGCTTATTGCGCATTGTGTATACTCTGCAAGAAGTATCTTGTACTTTCCTATTTGCTAATGATTGAAACAAAAAACTTTAGAACAATGATCCTCAAATTATAATGCACATGATAATCACTTGTGAAGCTTGTTAAAAATTCAGATTCAAGAATCCCCGCAGATAATTCTGATAAAGGTGGTCAGGGATCATGCTCTGAGATATAGTGCTTTAGTTTTTTCTACATATAAAACTATAATTTACTCATTCTTTTAAGGCTAAATAAAATATTAAATTAACTTTCTTTCCTCCTTGAATTGGTTCATTAGTTGATAAGAATCTATTTTGACTATAGCTGGGCCAACAACTAAGCCTTGACACTAAGGTTGTTTTAGAATCTCATAGACATTGATAAGGAGTAAAAATTATTTGCCATATAAAATTAAATGCCACTTGGGATTATAGACAATGATGTCATTTTAGGGTTAATTTTATCCACTGTCAAATACTTTAAAGAGATTTGTTGAAAACTTTCTCTCCTGTTATGTTGTCACATAACAGTAAAGTTTTCCAGTCCCAGCTGGAAGTACGTTCCGAGTTAGATTGTGCTCATCTTGTTGGCTTAAGATTCCATTTCACAACAATAGCCCTTCGGTACGATAGCTAAGACTAGTTGAAGAAAAACAATGAAATTTAAGGGTAGAGTATTTAAAATTAAAAGACAGAAATATGGAATAAAACTGTTTACAAATTAGGTTTATTTTCACTTAATAGGCTCAAAATAAATAAACTTTTTTTGTTTAATAACTTCTTTTGGTCTATTTCTGCTTCCTGTTATGAAATCTTGGTTTAAATATACTATAGCATATTTCTTGGTTGCAGCATACCACAGCATATAAAAATAAATTTTTTATATGATCTGTTCTTCAGGTTTATCTCTACACTTTAATCCTAACTTTAACCCTTCCCATCAGCAAGTCATGAAAGGCATAAAACTACCCTGTAGTCTTTTTTTTTCTTCTATTTGACTTCCAATTCAGAATTCACAGCTTAAGGTTTTTATGCTAAATTAAAAATATTTTTGATATAATTTTTTCCAATTTACTCTGTTCTCTACTAATAAAAAAGTAGTGCCATAGCTAATGATTTTAAGTTTTGCTTCATGAATCAAATGAATAGTGCAATCTGAAAATACACGGTTAATGAATTATTTATAAAATAGGAACTATGTGGGATAGAGGAAAAGGGATGTGTGATAACGTGAATGTCGTTTGTCAGAATACAAAAAAGGGGAATTAACAATGAGATTTATATATAAGAATGCTAATTCTATACCTGCCTTTCTAAGGGAAGAGAAGTTAAGATGGGAAATGGAACACGACCAAGAGGGAATTAAATACATAAAACTATTTAGCAATGATACCAAAGATCAAAAAATGTTGATTTGAGAATTTACCAAGATTATCTAAACAGATGCTATCTAATCAGTATTAAGTTGTATAAAGTATAAATGGTGTTCTTGTTAATATGTATTTGTAATTGGAATGATTTTAGCAGGGCTATTGTATATTTCATGCTTTTATTAAAAGCTGAAGATAGGGTTTGATTTCTTATATGACAGGTTTATGCAGGTTCAATTCAACAAAAGATAATGAAATCACTGTTGGGTTTCAGGCACTGCACTGGTATTTGTAATGCAAAACATTGCTGAGGAAAATTAAAGAAGATTTGAACAAAGGGAGAGATATATCATGTTCATGGATCTGAGACTCAATATTGTTAAGATGTAATGACACCTAACTCCCTCAAATGCTCTAGAAACTCAAGGCAATTTCAATCAAAATCCCAGTAGATATATTTTTAGAAATTGATGAGCTGATTCTAAAATTCATATCGAAATACAAAAGATCTATAATAGCTCAAACATGCTAGAAAAGAATAATAAAGTTGCAAGAAACACTACTTCAAGAATTCTCATAAATTTATAGTAATTAAGACACCTTAGCAACAGTGTAAAAATAGACAGATTTATCAATGAAACATAACATAGAGTCAAGAAATAGACTCACACATCTATGGTTGGGTTTTGACAAAGATTCCAAGGCAATTTCAGTGGAGAAAGAATAGTCTTTTCAAAAATGGTGCTGGAACAATGAATGAAATTTGACCCATACCTGGCACAACACATAAAAATTAACTCAAAATGGATCATAGACCTACATGTAAAACCTAAATCTATAAAATTTCTAGGAGAAAATTTTGTGATCCTGCATTTCTTGCTTATAACACCAAAGACTGTGACCAAAGATTTCTTAGGTACCACACCAAAAGCACCATCCATAAAAGAATAAATTGATAAATTGGACTTCACCAAATTAAGAAGTTCTGCTCTCCAAAAGACACTGATGATAGAATGAAAAAATGAGCCATAAACTATGAAAAATATTTACAAAACACATATCTGATAAAGTACTTCTACTGAGAATATATAAGAAGTGTTCAATGCTTGATAGTAAGAAAACAAGTGCTCCAATAAAAATAGGCAAAGGATTTAACAGACATTTCATCAAAGATTTATACATGGCACATAAACATATGAAAAGATGCTCAGCATCATGTAAATTAAAACCACATTGACATACCACAATATATCCACTAGAATTGCTATAATAAAAAAGACCATATCATGTGTTGACAAGGATGTGGAACAACTGGAATTCTCATAAACTGCTGGTGGGAATGAAAAATGGTACAGCCATGCATGAAAACAGTTTGGCAGTTTCCTAAAAGTTAAGTACACACTTACCTTATAACCCAGCATTTAATTCCAGGTATTTACCCAAGAATGATAGAAGCATATGTCCATACAAATATTTGAACATGAATATTCATAGCAGTTTTATTTGTAGTAGCCCAAAACTGGAAGTATCCCAAATGTTCATTAACAGGTGAATGAATATACCAGTTGAAGTGTATTCATACAATAGAATAACACTCAGCAATAAAAAGGAAGAAACGATTGGCGCATGCAACAAATGGGTGAATCTCAAGATCATTGTTCTGAGTGAAAGAATCCAGACAAAAAAGAATACATATTGTATGATTCTGTTTATGTAAAATTCTAGTAAGTGCAAACTAATTTATCACAGAAAAGCAGATTGTTGGTTGCCTGAAAATAGAGGAAAGGTCACTGGGGTGGAACAAGAGGGTGGATTACCAATGGGGCACCAGGAAACTTTCAGGAGTGATGGATACATTCTTTATGTTCATTTTGGTGATGGCATCTTGGGTGTATGCATGTGTTAAAACATATCTAATTGTGCACTTTCAATACCTTAATAAACCTAGTTTAAGACAAACAACCTTAGAATTGTCTTTGATGTAAATAAATAAGTTACTGCCTGAATTATAAGTGAGTAAATTATAGTTACACATCTTATGTAAGAAAAATCCAGTTAAAGGAAACGTTTCCCTCCTTATTGTGTAAATGTTACATAAACACCAAATTTGACTTCCAATTAATGAAGTTTTTAGTTCTAGTTTTAAAAGGCTCTGCTTAGATATATGTTTTTCACAAAGACAAAAATCTTCCCTTTGCATTTTGGAGAAAAGTGATTTCAGAGGGGCAAAGGAGCCTGGCTGGAGTTGTTTCTTTTTTTTTTTTTTTTTCTGGGTGCTCAAAAAAACTGGTCAAATCTGACAGAAAAAAATCAAAGATGGTTTCTATTATGGCAACCAGAATATAGCCAATATGTAGCCATGACTCTTTGAGTTTCTGAGCAACTTAAAGAAATATACAGACTGTTTAATGGAAATACACTAAAAGATTTTATCTGTCTCATGAAAGTCCCATGTCATGGGAGTCTGGCCAAGTCCTAGTCTGATTCTGACTCAGAGAGAAAGAGAGAGAGACTTTTTCACAAAGATTTTATAAGCTTCAAAATTTAAAAAGTCCCTTTCCATAACAACGTCCAAACACAAACATCTGGGGGTTGGAGTAGGGTGAGGGAAATACTTCTGAGAAGAGAACAACGAAGCTAATATTATAGAGTCACAATCAGATTTCTGTAACATTTCAATTCTGTAGACTCTGTGTTATTCAGTTTTGAATAATGGAGCAAAACAGTTTTACAAAAAAAAGAAAAAAAAGTCATGGGTATCAATTGGCAAGGACATTCTAAAATAATTAGCTTAAAATTTTTAGGGCTGGGTGCGATGGCTCATGCCTGTAATCCTAGAGCTCTGGGAGGCTGAGGCAGGGGGATTGCTTGAGCCCAGGAGTTTGAGACCAGCCTGAGCAAGAGCGAGACCCTGTCTCTACAAAAAAATAGAAAAATTAGCCAGGCGTCATGGTGAGCGCCTGTAGTCCCAGCTACTCGGGAGGCTGAGGCAGGAGGATCGCTTAAGCCAAGAGTTGCAGGTTGCTGTGAGCTAGGCTGACCCGACGGCACTCTACTCAGCGCAATGGAGAGTTTCGCTAAAAAAAAAAAAAAAAAATTTAGAAATAAAAGGCAATCTAATGCAAAGTTATTTGGCATTCTAGCTAAGGGGAGAAGAAATAAGCCTGCCCAAGTTTTAAGCTTATAGATGATTAATATCAGGATTCCCAAATGATTACAAATATATCAACATTCAATAATTTTTAAATTTTTACTGTAAATCATTCAACAATAAGTTGTGGATGTAAACTAGTTTATCTGCCATATTGCAGGCACATGAAATATTTTCTTCACTTTCAATGCCCTATGCCATACATTTTGGGTGGCAGAGAGCTGTTGTCATATATCGGGGGCAATAAGAACTGTCCCTTAGCTCTCTGACAGGGTGAGGTGCATGAGAATATATACAGAATTTTACAAAAGGTGCAAAGAGAAAAGATGCAGAAAAGAGAGAAATCAATAACACTTCAACAACGAATCTGTAATGCATTAGTTAGAACAGCTTTGGCCTGTGTAGCAGGTGATTAAGTAGGTGCTTAAAGCATTTTACAAATAACCATCCCCAAAAGAATCATCTGGTAATCTAGAAAGAAACTATAAATATCTTCATGCTTGTATGTTTTGTTTTGTTTTACAATTAATGTATATACATTTTGCTTAGTGTCATTTTTATTTTGAACTGCATGTGGTATGAAATCTCAACCTTTGAAATGTTTATGTTCTTTAATGTTTTTAATCTAAGGCATCTTGCAGGGGCTTATTTTAATATAGAAGATTATCTTGCAGGGGTTAATAGAAGAGGAGAAAGGAAAAAATTTGAGGTGAAAGCGATAAAGGTAAAGTTGTCTTAAAGGGGCAATATAAAGGGGGAAAAGAAAACATTTATATGGTTGATAGAACCTAAAGCAGTGAAGTTAATGTTGGTGGTAGAAGTCACTGGGACTTGGCTTGTTAGTAGTTGATGACCTCAATATTTCCAGTCTGATTAAGATCTCATGCTTGATTTTTAATTTGATTTAACTGAACTTTATATTTTACCAAATAATGTTTTTCCTAAAAAGGGAAAATACGCACAAGGAGTGCAAAGGAAAGACAGTACAGTAAAAAGCAAGGCTCCTTTATTCCTGGACCCTCAGCACCCTGCTGCTCAGGCAAACACCGCAAGCTCTTTCTTTGTATAGCCCAGGATCTGACCTTGTTATGCCTGAGTATACTGGCTAATAAGCAGATTTTTCTTGGATTTTTAAATAAAGAATATAATTCAAATCATTTTGGTCATGGTGACCCTGTGACACTTAGGCACATTTTGTTTTTGTTTCATAACAGCTGATGGAGACAATAAAAATTAAGTCAGGCAAAATGTTTTGTGTTGAATAACAGTGCATTTTTATATGGACTATATCTAGCCGTAAATGTAAGCATTCTAGAATGAAGGCTGTTTTTTCCCTTTGAAGCAAATTGAGAACAAGTATTTTCTAAGATCCTTGTCCAATCCTGCGTTTTTGGAGACATCTTTTTGTTAATTGCTCAGATGCCAAGCAAAGTCCATTTGTGCGTGCCACACGTGCTTTTTATAAAGCCCTTTGTGTCATGACACTTTACTGGCAAATCGTGAACTTCTTAAGAAGAATTAAAACCTGATATATTTGCAAATCCGTTAACATTTTCATGCTCAAGTATATCAAGCCACTACTGAGTATCTGGGCTCAGTCCCTGAACTCTTTCCTTTGCTTCAAATACCATGTATACCATGATGACTCCCAAATTTACACTTTTATTCTCAAACTTTCCAGAACATTTTATGTCTAGCTATCTATTTAATATCGCTAGTTATTATAGATGTTTAATGGGCATTTTAAAATGAACATGTGCAAAAACGACTTTGATTTCCCCATTGAAAGTCCCCTTCCAATTTTTGCCATTTTAACTTCTATTAATAGCAACTTATCCATATGGATGCTCAAACCACAGAACTTAGACTCAAACTTGAACCCTTTTTTCCCCCTTATACCAAAAAGTCAACTCACAAACAAAAGCCCTCAAAACAGACTCCAGATCTGACCACTTCTGACCACTTGCATTCTAGCTGTGGTCTCCACCATCTCCCTTTTGGATTATTGCAAAAGCTTCACTGGTTTTCCCAGTGGTAAACCCAAAACCACTGCTGCTGGCCAAGCAGGGTGAGTGATTCATGACATCGTATACAGAAAGACGAATGGCCAAAGCAAAGACCCTGCTTTGGTCTCAGATAACTTACATCCTAGTAGGAAGAGACAGACAACAACTAGGTTTAAAATCATGTCAGGTGGTAGTGCTCTATTTAAATTCAAGTGATGTCCACCCTTGATCTCACAGCCTGTTCCCCACACAGCAGCTTCAGCCATATCCCCTGCTCAGGACTTCCAAGGCCTCCCATCCATTTCAAATGGCTCACGAGGTGCCATAAGATCTGGTCTCCCACAAGCTTTATGGCCTCATTTCTCTTTTTGTTCTTTCACAGTGGCCTCCTTGCTGTTTGTTCAACACACTAAGCCCATTTCTTCCAAAGACCATTGCAGTTGCTATTTCCTCTGCATGGAAAATTCTCCTGTAGGTATCTACATGGATTGCTGCCTCACTTCTTTGAAATCTCTGCTCAAATGTCATTTTGTCACAGAGTCCTCACTGACAACTCTATGTAAAGTGTCAACTTCTCACCATCCTTCTCTACCTCCCACACGCCACTTGCATTTTAATAGAGCACTACCACCTGACATGATTTTAAACCTAGTTGTTGTCTGTCTCTTCCTACCAGGATGTAAGTTATCTGAGCCCAAAGCAGGGTCTTTGCTTTGGCCATTTGCCTTTCTGTACACGATGTCATGAATCACTCACCCTGCTTGGCCAGCAGCAGTGGTTTTGGGTTTACCTAGCTGATTATACTCAGGGGACCAAATAAGCCATCGTGGCACCAGACTCATTTGATTTTGCAGGATACAGGTGGGAGATGGTGGCAGAACAGCATCAGCAGGAGTGCTACTGGTATCCACTACCCTCTTCTCTAGCCCTTCAAGGGTCAGCTGTGCTTTATACCAAGATTGGCCTATTTATGTCTTTCATTGCCACACATCTTTGATTTTATACTTGATCACAGTTCACCTATGCTACCATTAACTCACCCTCTCCATGTATTTCACAATCAAACTCCACTGAAAAGAAGATTTGTACTATCACACTGGAAAACTACTGGGCATTTTCTTGAAAGGCAGAATATTTGCATACCATACAACCCAGCAATTTCACTCCTAGTTATGCTGGGAAGAAAATTTTGTACATTTGTACTAGGAGCCATTAGAAGAGACCTCATATCCTCAGAGATCATGGTATCATTTTTTTACTAGGAAAAATGATAGTTTTTAACAGTAGAATGGTATATTATATTATTGTTTTGAACATACATAAATTATGTATATGTTCTTTACATATAACGGTCTACATACCGAAGGACCAGGTCTTTGATTAAAGATTGTAGTGAATAGGGACAAACAATATTTGCAGTGGTGAGTGGTGATTCTCTTATGCAGAGCAGAGGCGACTTTACGTGGCTAATCAGGTGCTTACTGTATCTAATAGGCGAGGGTCATCTAAAATGCTCTTACTGGCTGCTTCATACTTTTGTTGATGGTACAAAGGCGCATATAAAAAAGACAGAAAAAAATAGAGGACTTGATTGAACTCTAGGCAGTCCTCTCTCATCAATTCCCTCACAGGCTATGGGCCCCCGTATGGATGGGTCTCCTTTGGGTCAGACATCCAACCCCACTTGGGTCAACAGTGATCCTGTCCCTTGTACTAAGCTACAGGAGCCCGTGGAGGTGGCAGACTTCTGTGGCTTCCCTGGGAGGTGAGTACGATCTGCCAGCAGCTTGTTCGGTCCACTCAATACAAGCAAATAATAAGGTACGAAGTTCCAAACTTACCGCCCTTTCTCCAGAGGGCAATTTGAATCTCCCAATATGATGTTTCTTGCATTTTAGAGCTCCTGCTTACTTTCAAAACATTTCTTGTAAATATAAAAGTTTTCTGGCCCTAAAATTTCATGGTATCTAAGTGCTAGGGTTCAGTGATGCAGTTTTCATCTGTCACGGTCCTGTTCACCGCTGAACTCTGAAATGTTGCCCCAGTTCTTGGGCTCGGGGCTTGAAACAATCATAAGCCTTGGCCTGCATGGTGGAGAGGGATGACAGACACTCACCAAGTATAGGTGAAGAATTTATTGTAAGGAAAGTTTAAGGGTGCAAAGCGAAAGACGTTTCCTAAAGGGAAACAGGTCTATCTCCGAGTGGAGAAGACCCTAATTAAAATTCCTCCTTTTATATGTTAGTAGTATATGTTGATGTAAAGGTGGGTTACTTATGACTATATGTCACAGGTTTTGGGGTCTGGATTTTTCCAGGTATGGACATAACTTAAAGGTTAAGTTCCAGACATTCTTTTCTCTCATATGTATGATGGGGAAAGTCATAGTTTATGGTGTTTTCTATTTTCTGATTGGTGGTCACTGTTCCATGGTCTAATTACTCCATCTTTTAAGACTGAAATAAATAACTGTTTCCCTGGTTATTTTTCTGTAACTATTTCCTTCTTATTGTTTTTCTGCCTTTATCATTCCATTACGTCTTGTTTTTCTGTCCCTAACCCATCCTCAGACCATTCTAAATATTTTAATCTACAGCTTTAAAGCTGCAGCTGGTCACTTGTCTTGGTCAAAATTCTACAACTTTGTCTTTAGGATAAAATGGCTCATATGCAACCATATAAGCTTGAGTCTAAACATTCATTAATTTAAAATTTAATAGTTGGAATTTACTTTTTGTAGGAAAAACAATTTAAGAGAATCATTTGGCATTTTGCTTAGCAAATTATCTATCGTGTTACTAGTTCTACAGTAACTAGAGAAACACCTTCAAAATAAATAAAGGAAGAAAATAATTCATTCTTCTTATATGTATATTCCGGTTTTATTTCTTATGTATTGAATATCTTCGTGTTGCAGGTTAGTAAAAACATTGCGGCTATTCAAGGAAAAGTAGGTGGCTCAAATAAATACTTATTTGTTTCTGAAAGTCTACATGCTCCTAATGTTGTAGTGTAATTAAGAATACAGAAAAAGTCGCATAAACATTAAAAATGCCTTGAATAGAATTCAAATTGTGGGATTTTAAAATCTCAAGCTTCAGTGGCTTTAACCGGTAACTAGAATAAGATATGCTTAACGCTTGGCAAAATATTTTGGTTTTATGTGAAGATAAATAGGGTGGACTGAAAATCAGCAAAGTGTATTATTGCAAAATATATAATCGCTTTAAAACTTTACTGAAAATGTGACTTTCAGCTTTTATCTGTACAAGGGTTATAGTCTACTTTAAGAAACATACATTACGTAAATATGTGGCTAAGCTATGACCAGCTTGCAAAAAGTTAACCATTTTCACTCAAGCATACAGTGTAGTTTTAGTTTAGAGTTCTGCCATCAGTGAAGTAAACTATTAACTATGTCACGCAAACTCTCACGTGTGCAACCTGACTCGGTAGGGGAAATAGAGACATTGTGGATCTGCACAAGGTCTCTTCAAGCACACCTTAGGTTATCCTGATATGATCGTACGCTAAATGATGAAATTGACTCCTTTTGTGTCACAATTCTGTGTTCAGGATCAAGACGCGGTTATGGCTTCAAGATATGTTAGGACAAAATAAGGAAAAATTCATCTATCACACTGTATAGCGCTTCTGTGACTTTGCAAAATGGCCAGGGTGTAAAGAACTTCAATTTTGAGATGGGGCCAGCAGATGCAGACAACAGTTATCTGCATCATCAAAGTTTATACATAGTTAGGTAAAAGGATTGACCTGACTTTCTTGGTTCAACTGCTAAGGTAAATCATTCTAGGCTGGGATCTGTTAGTGACACTATGACTAATCCAGACACATTCAGCTGCAACATTATCCCTTATGGCAACAACAAAAGTTGGGTTAGCTCCAGGTATCCCTTTTATCTCCCAGCAACCAAGTGTGGAGATAAGTCTGAGCTGTGGCTTGGTATTGTGCAATCTAAACACACGTGCATGTAAATGGACTCAGACTTACTAGAACCAGACTGAAGCAATTTTCCAGGAATTATTCACTAGCTTTTAAATATCTCAAAGAAAGCAAACTAAATAATAGATTAAATGCATTCCAAAGTCTGGTGGCTTTTGATAAAATGGATTGAATTGCTTAGGGACTTTTAAACTAAAATGTTCATATATTACAAAAAGGGTTATTTAGCGATGGTATCATCATGGGATGGGGAAAACTATAAAAGCTGTAAGTTAATAAAGTCACCTTGAATGAAATCTCTGGAAAAACAGCCCCATAGAACTCTAATGAACTATGATTAAATACCAGAGCCAATAGTAGTGTGTATCACAAGGCATATTTAATAGTAAGGGAAAAAAAAGCAATAAGAATTTTCTTCCTTTAGCTTATATTTAAATAGTAATGAAAGACCCAATGAGGAAGCCATGCCTGCATTCTCCATTTCAGTATTTACCAAATAACGCCATGTGAAATCATCATCATTGGAGAGTAGTACTATTTGATAAGCACAGATGGTCCCTGGTTTATGATGGTTCAACATACGGTTTTTCAACTTTGCAATGTGCAAAACCATCACAATTTTGACATAACATAGAGTATTCAATAAATTACATGAGATATTCAACACTTTATTGTCAAACAGGCTTTGTGTTAAAGAATTATGTCCAACTGCAGGCTAGCGTGAATGTTCTGGGCATGTTTAAGGTAGGTAATGCTATCCTACAATGTTCTGCAGGTTAGGTGTGTTAAATGCATTTGATTTATGATATTTTCAACTTATGATGGATTTATAGGGACATAACCTCACCGTAAGTCAAGGGGCTTTTGTACTAAAAAGGAGAGGTCAGGCTTGACTTCCTCATCATCCATCCGATTGCTCTTGCCAGTTCTCCAGTTGCCTGTGTAGGAAAGAAAGCTCCTGCAGTTGGAGAGCAGGGAACAAAACAGAATCTGACTGGCTCTTGTGGGAGTGAATCCATGAACTGATTGAATCAAAACAATATGCCCCAAATAGGTGACTGAAGCCTTGGTTAGCGGCATGATTGAATTTCTGTCGATTGCTTCATATGCAGTTCTTGTTCAGTGGAGGAGGAGCAAGAGCCGGATGGACGCTGCCACCTCCAGCACCACAACCTCTGTGGTTATTTGTCTGGTAACTCCAAGGAGTGAAAGAGGACAAAACCAACATTGGCTGAGAAGCAGTCACTTTACATGTTTTCTCCATTCTCTAATGTAGCCAATAATATTCCCATTTTTATTAATGAGGAATTGAGGTATAGAGAATCAAAGTAATTTGCCAAGGATTATGCTTCTGGTCAGTGACAAAGCTGGGATTTGAACCCAGGTCTGCCTTCCATCTTTGCATGTTATTCTTGACAAAGGGTGCCCACCAGAATCACCTTGGAGATTTAAAAAAAATACACATGCTTGATTATATCTTTATGGATTGGCGTGGGGGAAAATTGATAACATTTAAATATGGGCTATAGATTGTACAGTAGTAATGTGACAATATTAAATTTTCTGATTTTGTTAACTGTACTATGGTTACATAAGATAATGCCTTTGTTTTTAGGAAATATATACTTAAATCTATATCTCTCTGTATATAGACATTTTATGTCTATATCTGTATATATAGAGAGATGGCGACAATGATAAAATAAATGGGGCAAAACGTAAACAATTGGTGACTCTGGGTATGGCACATTGTATTTTGCAAAAATACTGACAATAATATTTCTCATCTCATAGCTCTTTTACTAGTACAAGGCATCTTTTTTCTTTCCTTGAATTTGAGTGGGCATGTCTATGGCAGAAATGTTGCTATTTGACTTTCCAGTCTAGGTAATAAAAGGCAATACATTAACAGCTTGCATCTGGTTTTCTTGGATACTCACCCTTGGAACCCAGCCACCATGCTCAGAGGAAACTCAAGCCACCCTTTGGAAGCCCATGTGGAGAGGTCCGCATGGAAAAGAACTGAGGTCCACAGCTCTCAGCACTCAAGCACTGAACTGATGACCAGCATGAATTTGCTAGTCATAAGAGGAGTCAGAGTTAGATCCTTCAGATCTAACTCAGTTGGGCCACTACCACCACGGATGCTGCATGGAGCAGTGATGAGCCTTCCCCTCTGATTCCTGCCCAAGTTGCAGATATGTGAGCTAAGACACAACTGTTGTTATTTTAACAGTTTTGGGGGTGTTTATTATGCAGCAATAGAGAACCGCAATTCTGAATAAAAAGCACATGGCAGTTCTTTGTACTATTCTTGCAGCTTTCTTGTAAGTTTGAGATTAAGTCAAAATGAAAAGTTAAAAAAACTGATGCCCAGACCCTACACTCAGAGATCTAATTTAGTGCATGTGGGCAGTGTGTTTTGAAACAGCAAAACAAAGCAAAGTCTTGTCAGGAGATTCTGATACACACCTTTACTTATAAATCACCAGTCCAGTTGAAAAGAAGCAAATCGATGACTACTTTAAAGAATTATGTAGTTTCATGTGACATTATTATGTCACATGAAGTTATGCTAGAATATTATAAAAAATTCAATAAAGTAAAATATACATAAATGGCTGAGTGTTTTTGTTATTACCTGAAGCCAATTATTTTTTTATATTCCTTTCCTTATTCAAAGTTTAAGGTCATTCTAATATGGCTTTTAGGTTATTTCTAGACTATATCTTTACTTGCCTGGGTGCCAGGGTGTGATTTTTGTTTTCTATTCTTCATGTGAACTTGACATATTGAACACGTCTAGGGTGAGAGTCTGAAAAACATGGATCATATTCTTGTTCTAGTTCTAGACCTGGCCTCTAAGAAAGGCAACTGGAATCTAGACCGTATCTATGAGGTGTGGCAAATTTGGGGATTTTTCTGGATTAAGGTCAATATCCAAGCATTGGATTTCTTGGAATGGACCACAGTTGTTCTCGTAAGGAAGTGAAAAGAAGGAGCAGGGTTGTGTCTTTTTGCATCAACGAAGGATTCAACTGGGGTCTGAGATACAGATAACAGGGATCTTTGCTCAAGAGGCATGTGAGGACCCAGACAAGCAGACGGTAGCAGCATCCCGCCTTGGCATGGAACTAGAGCAAAAACCTAAAACAGGAAAACCCTGAGAGTTGGGCAAGGTGGCTGTGGACTTGTAGGCATGTTCACACCATGCACTGTATTTTGCAGACTTCACCCATTGGTAGGATTCTGGATCTTAATCTACTGTCGGATTTGTTTGGCCTTGGTTTAGGGGTTTTGGTTATTTCTGACATTTACCAATGGCATGGCCATCTACCTAATAGTTCAAGTCAAAATCTGAGAGAAAACCTTAATTCCTCTTTTGTTCTTTACTTCCAGATCAAATCCCCAAGTCCTTTGGTGTCACTATGTTTCTCCTCTCATCCCCACCCTCACTGCCTCTTGGGAGTTCAGGTCCTTTGGCTCAGCACACGTACTATTGCAGTGGCTCCTAACGGTTCTCCTGGCTTCAAGTATTGGCACCCTCTAATCCACCAATCCCTCCTGCTTGACTGTCATGGTTAACTAGGATATACTGCCCTTGATCAAAGTTTTTAGAGTTTTCCATCTTGTACAGATTTAACTTCAAGTCTTTTTTAGGAATTATACAGCCCTTCCCCAAGTGGCTCTTTCCTATCTTTTTAGTTTCATTTGTTGCCACTCTTCTTTCGAATTTAATGCTTCATTGCTACTAAACTACCTATATTCCTGAGCACACTATGCTCGCTTATACTCCTGTGTCCTCTCTCTATTTATATTCTGCCTACCTGGTAATTTCCATTGAATATTTCAAGTCTTAATCCAAATACCATCTTCCACATGCAGCTGTTAAGTTTCTGCAGCACTTTGAATGAACTTATCCCCACTATAGCAATTATAATATTAATTCAACATTCAGCACATGTTTATCGAGTGGATACTGTTGTGTTGGGTAGTATTTTAAGTACTGGGGATAGAAAATTAAACAAAACATATCAAAAATTCCTGCCTTTGAGGAATTTAATTATAGTGCAATTGTTAATTTTCCCTCTGCCTTTCACTGGATGGTGTGCAACTTGAGAGCAGGGTCTTTGTTTTAATTATCTTTGTATCTCTTGCACCAAGCAGTGTCTGGTGCACAGAACTGAACAACAATTTTCGACTATTTAATGAATAACCTTATAATAGTTTCTAAAGGAAAAGTTGAATCAAGAAGAAATTTAATAGATGCCAAAGGACAGACTCCTTTTTAAAATCCTTGTTTCAAGTTTTCCTTTCAATATGAAGTAATGAAATAGTCCAAGGACCTTGTGTCCGAAAGCAATCATTACATGATGTTTTTTCTTACTTTTTTTTAGCATTTATATTGTTTTATCTCCCCTCTTGTATAATTCAGGAATCATGCTGTTATTTCTAGGAAGAAGTATAACTTGTGAGAGGAGATGGTCCCAGGAAAATTGTGAGGAAACACAGATTCCATTTGCCTGCCTTCAAACTCTCCTTTATATCAGGCGAGCCCCCTGTTAAAGACTCCGTATATTCTTTTCCTCCAGAACCAAATTCCTTTTGGGGAAGGCTCTGATATGATATCAGATAATTATTGACACCTCAGTGAGAATATGTGAATGTATGATATTTTATTAACTTTTTCACTGGAATTTGTGGGAAATGGAAAGCTATGATTCTATTAAGAGAACTTCAACTGATTGGATGTATATTTTTGGTGATAACAATTCTCCCTACCTCCCTTAAATCACAAAACGTAAATGCTTAGTGCATACACTTATGACCTGGTATTTGTTTTTAATAGTTACCCTTAGCAACTTCAAATATGAGTTGGTGGCACATGAAAAATAAGCAATTGAAAAAGTATGCTCCACTCCAACCCTGAAACACACAGACATATGCACACATAGATTAGAGGTTTGGATGGAGTCAGCTTGGAGCCATTTGAGGAAAGAGGCTGGGCAGTGACCATGGAAATGGTTACTATAAATGCTCTCTTTCTAGGAAAACATACACAGGTTTGATTCACTGAAATAATTCTGAATACTTTTAGAGCAAAGAAAGTCTCTCTTTGAACAAAGCCACTGTGGGTTTATTGTTCCAAAGTTTTAGACTGTTAATGGTTCTGTCCAGGGCAGAATTACTTGAAGGTAATGGCCATAAAGTTCTTTCAGTACTTTTATTTACTAGTGCAGTTTTGGCCATTCAATCCACTGAATTTCAGCTTATATAAAGACAAAAACCAATTTAGAGCTCTTACCATATTAAATAATTGATACCAAAATCCTTTCTGGCGAGTTCCTGATACTGTTTTATTTCCTTTCTTTGTTGGAATTTATTTTTGCCCTTTGGGTTCTCTCTGTTTTATTAGAAACAAGTACACTGGTTTCAAATATTGAAAAACATATAAAAACATATCTTTTCTGGGCTCGGTGGATGCAGTTATGCTGAGAAGGTTTGGATGATGCCTGGAATTGATTCACTTGGCATAATTGTCAGTTCCTATAAGGAGAGGATTATTTCCTTATCCTGTGACCTTAAAAAGAATTGTAAATAAACATTTGGTATTTAATTATTCATTCAACCATTATATATTGAGCACCCACCATGTATCTGGTAGACACTGAGTTAGCTTCTGGATATCCAATGGTAAACAAAACAATCTTTTCCCTGCCCTCATGGAGCTTACAAGGAAAAAAGTAGATGTAAAAAAATAAATAAATAACCCACTAGCAAATAAACAAATATGTTATACAAATACCATAAAGAAACTACAAGTGTAAAAAATGATTGTAGTTGGAGATTCTTATCTATATTGGGATTGTATAAATGCAGTCAAGGGAATCTCTTGCTTAAAACTCCCAAATGACTTCTTGTCACATTTAAAATCAAGTTCAAAATGCTTACCAATACGTACAAGGTCCCTGAATGTTTTTCTTGCAGTTCACCTGTCCAGTCTCCATGCCCAACCACCTTCTCCCTTGCTCACACAGGTTGTTCACATGGGTCTTCTTTCTCTTCCTCAACAGGCTAAGCTTGTTTCTGCTTCTGGGCCTTTGCTCTTGTGGTTCCCTTTGCTCAGAATGCTCTTCCCCTGGAGCGTGTCACGGCTGGCTGCTTCTTGATAGGCACAGCTGAGCACAGTGGCACCTCTTCATAAAGGCCTTCCCTTATTACTTGATTTAAAATTTAGGCCAGATGTGGTGGCTTGTGCCTATAATCCTGGCACTCTAGGAGGCTGAGGCAGGAGGATTGCTCGAGCTCAGGAGTTTGAGACCAGCCTGAGCAAGAGTGAGATGCTCTGTCTACTAAAAATAGAAAAATTAGCCAGGCATCATGGCACACACCTGTAGTCTCAGCTACTCAGGAGGCTGATGCAGGAGGATCGCTTGAGCCCAGGAGTTTGAGGTTGCAACGAGCTACAATGATGCCACTGCACTCTACTCAGGGCAACAGAGTGAGACTCTGTCTCAAAAACATAAATTAATAAATACAAATAAAATTTAACCTTTTACTTCTTCCACCTAGATAATGTGCTTCTTTTCGACAGCACATTATCTGTTTGATTTTGTTCATGGATCTTAGAGCTGTTTGACATTCTCATTTTTTGTGTGTGTTCATCTGTTGACTTGTTTATTTGCTGTCTCTCTCACTGGAAAATAAGTCCCATGAGACACAACACTGGGCCCAGAACCTAAATAGTGTTGAACATGTGAAAAGTTTTATTACTCTTATCTAGAATGATCTCCAAGTCACATGTGCTAAGTGTAGCCAAACCCAGTCCAATGTTTTCTTGAAGTGTGTCTTCCAGCTTGAATCAGTAATCAGGGAGGGGACTCAGCTTGTGATTGACATCTATTGAGAAACTTCTTGGTCAATTGCATATGTATATATTTCAAGAAGAAGAAATGTGGTATAGAGTCATAGTACAGCTAAATCCCCTTAGACAAGAAAAGAATCTTTAAAACAAGGAGCAGAGTTACAGCTTGGTTGAGACACATATTCTCAAGTTGCACTTTTCAAAGAGAGCACATATTCTCACTCTAAAACACTCACAAGTGGCTCGTTTTCAAGTTTTAGTGTGTTTTCCCCAGAATAAAGAAAAGAGTCACTTCAAAGCTTTATCTTAGGGTACAGAAAAATATAACAAAAACTCCTGGTGTTCCACTCTGTCAGAGAGTACTTTTGTCTCTAAAAAATTGCTTAATTCTTTACGTAATGGGTGACTGAACAACAACAACAGTAACAACAGTGTCATTTTACTTTCAAAGGCATTTGTGTTAGCGGTGGTTTCCTTAATTTAGTATTATTTAGAGGGGGCTGAACTATATTTGTTAATATTTTTCTGGAATGTCAGCATACCTGCAGATGTCAAAACAAAGAAAACAGTTTTAAAACAGTAATCTCCTGGTCCTTATATATGCTAACAGTTTTACTTCATCCTAACATTGCATTTTTAGAAGATTGAAGAAGAAATAGTGAGTTAACTGCTACAAAGTATGAAAACAAGTGTTACTGTCCAACCAGGTTCCTTGCCCACGACCAAGTAAAGAACAACATACTGAGACAGCAGGAGTCGCAGTGCAGAAAGAATTCAATTTCACGAGGTACCAGGTAAGGAGATGGGAGTAATTTCTCAAATTCATCCCCTGGAGAATTTTGGGGGTTAAGGTTTTTAAAGGTAGTTTGGCAAGCAAAGGGCTAAGGAAATTGGCTCTGCTGATTGGCTGTAGATGAACTCATAGGATTGGGAAGCAGAAATTGTCTTCTTAACGGAGACATTTCCTGGGTAGAGCGTTGCAGGACTTGTTGGATCAGTTCCCATGCATGGCCACTGGTCCAGCTGATGTCAGTCTGTCCCCCCAAATGCAGAGTCTGGAAGATATCTCAGAGACCGGTCTCAGGTTTTACAATAGTGATATTATCTATAGAAGCAATTGAGGAAGTCACAAATCTTACATGTGTCAAGGAGACGTGCCCTCAAGCAGTGAGCAGTTACAACAGTAGGGAAGTTAGGGAACAATGGCTGGTTAAATTTTAGCTACATCAGTACTTTTATAGAAATCAGACTTTTATCACTATTGCTGCCTTATGACTTTACATTACTTAGGTGGTTTCAACAGTATCGAAAACAAATCAGAGCAGAAAACAAGGGGGAAAACCCTCTACAGTTCAAAACCTTACTACTGTATATATAGTAACTTGCTGCATGTATATGACTAACTGGTAGAAGGAACTCTTGGGCCCATGAGGGTCCTACCTTATTGACACTTCCTCTTTTTAAAGGGAAAACCAGTAATGCCTACTTAATGTTATGTGGAGGACAACCTCCCATCGGTCCCTCTCCTTGGATTTCTATACCACAGAAAGGTCTATGCCCAGCTGGGATGGCCATGCTTATCAGCTTCAGATAACTTAATGCCCAGGGAGAATCTCAGAGAAGTCATAGGAGGCAGGCCAGCCGCCCTGGCAGTTAGCACTTTTGCTCATTACACCATGTGGTTGCCTGCTTTGCCTTGGTGGGCTGCCCTCTGGGGACTGGGAAGACAAGGCTCTGTGATGATGAAGTGGCTTTGCATGGCGCCACTTTTGTGTTGACGAGGGAGGATGGGGAGGAGGTTAAGGTAAAGTGCTGAAATGTGAAAGGTGGCTGAAATGGTTCTCCATGTGAGGAATGTATTTTCAAGTTATTAAGGATTCCAGCAACTGGACTTACTCTCATTAACTTTTATTTATCAAAGACCTTGGTTATGTAATGAAAAGAAATCATTTTCCTCACCTCAAGATAGTATTATCTGCATTCTAACTGCAAATGTGTTTGACAGAGACAGATACCGTATTCTCCCCTGACCCCATACGATTATACCAGTAATGACTGAGGGTGTATTAATGGGAAGTTAGGTGCAATGGGTTTTCTCCCCTGTCTTCTCCAAGTGGCGTCCATCTCCTCCCGACAGAGGGGCAAGGTAGGGCCAGCTATAGAAACTGCCTTATTGCTATCAGTTCTGTTTCACTGAATCACAGAGAGATGCTGAAACTGCCTTTTTCTTTTCTTTTTCAGTATATAGAAGACAAGTCAGTGACAGAATATGTTTGATAGCTATGATAGACTCAGCAGATGTAGGAAATCCTTCTCAATTTCAACATATAAAAATTACATATAAAATATAACAACGAAAACAACAAACCCTGAAATATACACTTGAGCTCCAAAAAAGGAGAATCATTAGGCAAATCAATGAAGAGGGAATTAAAAAGCAGGGTAATGAGTAAGTAGAAGTGGGCCCTGTGTCTGCAGATAAACAACAAGAGGAAACAGATGCCATGAACGAGAGTGAGACAGCACAGCAGAGGGAGAGTGTGCGTGCATAAATACCGCACACACAACAATGTCTGAGAGACCACAAGGGCGACATATAAAAGAGCAGGTAACTCTGGAAACAAACCAAAGAGGAAATTTTAAGAATAGTAATCACAGAAACTGACTATCAGTATTCCTCCTACCACCAATAATGGGCTCCTTTCTGCCCAGCTGAGAGTGATCAAATCCTGTCCTTATAGGATAGGTCTGTTTCGTAGGTCCACTTCTGGCACCAACTTTCTTAGATGTGGTTCCTTAGAAGCCGAGCCCGATAAGGAGATTCCTGTTCAAGATTTATTCAGGAAGTGCTCGCAGGAGAAGGAGGGAAAGAAAACAGGTTAGGGCAGTAAGGGGAAGAAAGTTTTACAATTCGGCTTGTCAAGAGAAGCAGCAAACCCAAATCCAGATCCTGCATGAGTACATCTGATTGTTCTTAAATCACTGCTGGAATCTAACGGCAAGGAGCTTAGGTTTTATGAAATTTATGCTCCTTTAGTGCCCTCATTCAGGAAGTCACTTTAAAGGAGAGTGGAACGGATGGTTAGCCCCAATCCACCAAATGCATCTCCATTCACTCAACGATTAAGTTGACAGGTTCTTAAAGATTCCCCACCTTACATTTATTCCTGTTGATACGTAACTATATTTTAAAATAAATTGTACCTTAGCAGAAGTCATGTTCACTATCAAGAGTTTCATTAAAATTTGGACTAGTCAGTTAACTGGCAAATTAAAAATACGATAAAAATTCTGAGATTGTTGATAGTTTCTATTTTCATCATGTTTAAGCTTCTTCCAAAGAAACAGAAATTTTACTCAAAAAGTTGCAGTTTTATCATTCAGGAAATCACTATGGTAATTAATTATTACTATTTATTCTAATCTATTGTATTATAAAAGTGTAATAAAAGAATCATTAGCTTAAATATTTGACTTTATTTACAGTCATGGGTCACATAATGACTTTTCGGTCAATGAGCATGTGTGGTCACATAAGAGCATAATACGGTATTTTTACTGTGCCTTTTCCATGTTTAGACATGTTGAGATACACAAATACTTACCACTGTGTTATAATTGCCTACAGTATTCAGTACAGTAACATGCCGTACAGGTTGGTAGCCAAGGAGCAAAAGGCTACACTACATAGCCCAGGTGTGTAGTAGGATACACCATCTAGGTTTGTATAAGTACACTCTATGATGTTTTCACAAGATGAAATCACTTAGTGTAACATTTCTTAGAATTTATCCCCGTTGTTAAGAAATGTGTAACTATATATCTTAAAAGAAATAAATTACTTAATTCTTACCAAAATGTTATAGACAGTCACAAATTTATGACATCACCTCGGTTTGGCCAATTTTATCTTTTCAAATATAATGAGTGTGCTATTTTTTAAAAGTATCAATGAAGTGCCTTTGGAAAGAAAATCTTCCCAGCAGTACATAAAAAAATTACCTCTCATAATATTAGCTTAGGAGAATTCTGTTAGAGGACTAATTCTAGGAGAACTTGTACCTTTCTCAGGAAATTAAAGTCATATTTTGGGCACTTGCTGCAGTAATGTACTACTGTTTTTTTAAGGTAATGAAATGAGTAAGTGAAGTGAAATGATTTGACCTGGTACATCAGGATCAGGGCAGCAGTGAGAACACTACTTGGGTTCAGGTCATTACTTAGCTCCCTGTGCTGCACGGCAGGACAGGGTTGCTATATCCCACGCTAGCTAGCACAATGGTTTTGGTGGAGTAGGTAGCCAATGCTAGTTCTTTCTAACACAGAGAAATGTTCAGGAGTAACATTGATCTCTTAATCAATGTGTTTGGCCATTGATGTTTGGGACTTTATTTCATTATATGGCAAGAGTGCAGTAACATGGTGAAAATATAAAATTATTATTTGACTTATCTAGTTTGATCTCTGTATTTTAATCAGTTTTCAAAGCCAGTACTTTTCCTCTGTGTAGACAAGATTTCAGAGTTTATCATGCAGACAGATTCCTCTGAAAGTGAAACTTAATTTTAGAACTTAAGGATTTCAACATATGGAAATAAATTAGGTATCTTTAATACATTTGCAAAACCTAAGTAAATTCACATCTAAATTGGTACAGTGTTTTGACATCTTTATCCTTCTTGATTGAATTAAAACTATCTTCTGCTAAAAAACCTGAGGGGGAATGGAAGTAGCAAGTTTGTATGATGACTTCATAGACCTTGGTAGTTATAATGTGGTTTGTCATTTGATGGTTATCTTAAAATATAACAATAATAGAAATCTTGGCTATGTGATAGAATATGAGAAACTTTAGCAAAATGTTTACTCTTGCTTCACAGTAAATAAATGTGTTGAAAATCAATGAGTCCTCCTTCCCCTGCAAACCACACCTTCACCAATATCACCACTGCCACCAACATCACCACTGCCACCACCATCACCACTGCCACCGTCATCACTGCCACCGTCATCACTGCTACCACCATCCCCACTGCCACCAATGTCACCACTGCCACCATCACCATTGCCACAACCATCACCACTGCCACCACCATCACCACTGCCACCATCACCATTGCCACCACCATCACCACTGCCACCACCGTCACCACTGCCACCACCATCACCACTGCCACCATCACCATTGCCACCATCACCACTGCCATCAACATCACAACTGCCACCACCATCACCACTGCCACCAACATCACCATTGCCACCAATGTCACCACTGCCACCACTGCCATCAATGTCACCGCTGCCATCACCGTCACCACTGCCGTCTCCATCACCACTGCCAAAATAATACAAGGCAACACTTTACTCTTTCTGCTTCCACTATATCAGTAGAACCTGGAAGCCATATATCCTTTATACTACTTTTCTTACGTTTCTGTTCCCTGAAAATTACCAGGTGCTTATCTTTGTAAATTATGTTACATAAATTTCAGAATCTGTGGAACAAGAACAGACTTTTTTTTCCTTGAGGAATTATTTCATACTGAATCCCATTTCTTTAAATTCTATTATACATTAAAAGCAAAAATTATATATACTTCTCTTCAGAAAAGGCCACACTGTTCCAAACAGAAGACCTTAAAATGTTTTAATCTCATGAGATTTGTGATATTTACACTTTTTAAAGTGTTTAATTTCCATAATATCTGCCAAAGCTATGAAAGGTATAGCCTTACAGTGATTGCAATCCATTCACTCCACTGGTTTTGCCATAAAAAATGGAAACTAAATACCCTGAAATTAAAAAAAAAGTAAAAGTATGGAAAAAAAATGGAAACTAACTGAACCATACACTTTTCACATTGTTTATATTTATTATAGGACGAGTCAACATAAAAATTTATCCCACATAAAATTATTCAATATAGCTAAAGTAAACATTTTGATTGATGTCGTACACACATAAAATGGGTAAAAGGCCACAGGCAGCTTACTGGTGGGTGCTGGTGCAATTGTCCGTTAGTTGTCTCATAGGTATGGGCATCTCTTTCCTCGTTAGCAGCTCAGACTGTCACTGTGAGTTGATCTCAAAGGGAGCTATAGGCAGAGCCATGCCAGTGTCTAACCCCAGTGTGTCAGCTCTCAAGCCTAGAAGAGTGGAGGGACAGGTTGCATCTCTGTGGTGGAATAAATTGCCATGTGCAGGTTTTATGATTTGCACATTAGGCAATGCTCATAAATTGAAGCTGCTGAGATGCCCTGGCCAATATATCCTTGGAAGCTAAAGTGCTTTTGTAAAGACTGTATTCTCTGTATTTGTTATCTTAAGAAAACATGGATACTGGCCTATGGCAGTTTTAACTGTCAGACATCAGTAACACTTTTGTGGGTGCTGGTCTTATTATTAGCGGATTTGGCTGTAACTTCAGCCATGCAGTTCATTGAATTGGGCACCAAATCTCTCTGAACTTCAATTTCCAATCTGCAAAATGAGAGCTTTAGACTAGACTTGATCTCTTCAGCTGCCTTCGGCTCTGTCGGTCTATTTTCTTCCTTCATAGCAGCAGGCCATGGTGATACTTGTTTCTGTGTGAACTGCATTGAACACGTCACCATTTCTTTCTACTGCAAACTCTTGGCTCCCCCTGAACTCCATGATCTCCAACTTTCCTGGTTCTCCTAATAATGCCTCTATGCTGTTTCTGTCTCATTTACAGACTGTCTTTTCTTTCCCTTCCCTATAAATCTGAGTATTCCCCACAATTCATGCTGCTACTTCAGGCTTTCCCTGTGTGCTTTGACTCGTCTAGCTTTAGAAATATTTATCTAACTGTCTGCTATACATCTTCTTACTTGATGTCAGCTCAAATTAGCATTTCCAAACGAACCTTCTGTGCTAAAATCTAAGTCTCTTCTTATTTTTTAGTGTCACCATCATTCACCCAAGTCATCCTGTAGTTGCCTTTGACTCTTCCCTTTCTCTCACTATTCATGTCCAATCAGTTAAGTCTTGAGCATTTTACCTTTTCCCTATTCTCAAATCTTAATGACACTGGCCTCATGCAGGATCTCCCCAGTAAAGAACTGCTCTACACTCCTTCTCCTCTCCTTAGCTGGGGTCTTTCTCTTCCCAGGTCACTCAGAGTTACAGCCCTGGGGTGATTTTTCAACTATGCAAATATGACCACCTCTCCTGTGGGTCCGAAAGCCTGCCTTGACTTTTCATGGGCTACAGGGTGGTACCTAGCTTGTAGGCTATAGACCCTTGGCGATATTTTGGCTTGAATCGTACCCTCTTAGAAACTGAAGAAATTCCCAGGAGTTAACAGGTTCTTGGCTTCTAAGGAATCTCAAGGTGGGGGAGGACAGTTGACTGGCCTAACTTCACAACCTGAACCTGTGATTTCCCTTCACAATGTTACTCTTCCTGTTCCACTTCAGTCTTCTCTCATTTCTTCTCTACCTAGTCACGAATGTGCACATCTGTTTACTCTTTTCAAAATATAATCCGCATTTTCCATAGGTTAAAAAAAGTCTTCCTCTGTCTAGACTGACCTATCTCACCTTCATAACTGTCAAGGGAAGTTGTGCCATCCTTAAAGGGCCAGGTCACCTCACCTTCTTCAATAAACCACTACAGGTGTCCCAGTGAGAATTAGTTCTTTTCTCCCCAATGTTATTGAGACATAATTGACAAATAAAAATTGTATTTATTACGATGTACAATGTGATGTTTTGAAATATATAGTGAAATGATTACTATAATTAAGTTAATTAACACATTCATCACTTCACATAGTTATCTTTCTGTGTGTTTGGTGAGAACATTTAAGAGTTACTCCCTCAGCCAATTTCAAGTATACAACACAGTATTATCAACTACAGTCACCATCTGCACCTAGATTTCCAGAGCTTCTTTATCTTGTAGAACTGAAACTTTATACCGTACCCTTTGATCAACATCTGCCCATTTCCTCCACATCCCCAGCCCCTGGCCACAACCAGTAGTCTCTGCTATTATGAATTTTACTTTTTTAGATTCCACATATAAGTGAGAACATGAAGTATTTGTCTTTCTGTTCCTGCCTTATTCCACTTAGCTTAATGTCCTCCAGGTTCACCCATGTTGTTGCAAATAACAGAATTTTCTTCCTTTTTAAAGCTGAGTACTATTCCATCACATATATGTGTGCATATATTAATATATATGTGTGTATGTATGTGTGTGTGTATATATATCTATTTACGTATTTCTTTATCCATTCATCCACATATGCACACTGAGATTGGCTACTGTGAATAGTGCTGCAACGAACATGGGAGTGCAGATATCTCTTCGAGATACTGGTTTCATTTCTTTCATTTCGGTTGGATGTATGTCCAGAAGTGTGATTGCTGAATCGTATGGTAGTTCTATTTTTAATTTTGGGGGGAACCTCCGTACTGTTTTCCATAATGGCTATTACCTATTCACATTCTCACCAACAGTGTTTGGGGGTTTCCTTTCTCCACATCCTTGCCAACACTTGTTATCTCTTGTCTTTTTGATAAAGCCAATCTAACAGATGTGAGATGATTTTCATTTCCCTGATGATTAGTGATGTTGAGCATTTTTTCTTATACTTGTTGGTGAGAATTAATCCTCTATTCCTTATATTCCAATAGCTCTTTGTTTTTTTGCCTCCATTCCAACATGTCTTATATTAGCATTAATTACCTTTTTCTCCTTCTTTATCTTCTCTTTCTAAATTTGATTTTCTGGAAGACAGGGTTTAAATGTTATTTGCATTTTCTTTCACTCAGAGCCCAAGAACAGGCTTTGCCCACTAATGATGCTGAACAAAGGACTGGTAAATTAAATTCACAGAGCACACAGGTGTATGTCAAAGAAGGGATTGGTTCTTTCCCCATGCATGCAAGTGTGTGCTGCCCTTCTCCCTTCACGAATTCATGGCCACTTGGCCATATCCTCCTAGCAAATCTCGTTTTGATCCTAGAGTCTAGAATAGTGTCTATCACATATAAACTTGCAATAAATATCTGTTAAATATTTTGAAAAATAAATTCTAGAACTGTCATGTGTTGTTTATCGATGGTCGTACTTTCTGAGAAATGTGTTTTTAGGCAATTTCGTCATTGTGTAAACATCATAGAGTGTACTTACACAAACCTTGATCGTACAGCCTACTACACACCGAGGCTATCTGGTATAGCTACTAGTCCTAGGTTACAAATCTGTACAGCATGTTACTGTATTGAATATTGCAGGCAATTGTAACACAATGGTAAGTATTTGTGTATCTAAACATATCTAAATATAGAAAAGGTATAGTAAAAATACAGTATTCTAATCTTATGGGACCAATGTTGTATATGCATGTTATTCATCATTGAACAAAATGTTGTTATGCGCCACGTGACTGTATTTTTTATTTTTTCATCTTTTACCAGATATCTGGAACTATTTAAAAATATTTTTTCCCTTGAATTTCAAATATATCCATGGGAATATATTTCTGTGGAAATATATATGAAAGCTATAGAAATCCTGAATAAAAGAATAGGCTTAAGAATAAAACATAGTTAATAAATGAAAATACTATTTAGGGGCTGTATTAGTCTGAAATAATGGGATTTGGGGTAACTTTTAAATTTTGACATATGTCAAATTTGTAGAAAAATTGGAAGGAGAGTACATAGAAATCCACATACCCTTTACCCAAATGCCTCAATTGTTAACATTCTGTCATATTGCATGCTCTCTCTTTCTCACTAAGGTATAATAAATATCCTGCTCCTCATTAAACTTTCATCCATCAATGTTTCTCACCTGAACTAATTATGGTTGCAAATCAATTAGATGGTTGCCAAATGGTAATTTATTAATTTTGTTAATTCCAATTCCATCATTCCTTCTATATTTCTTAGAACTCTAAGGTAGAGCTTTATTTATTTATAATATATTGGTGTGGATTCATGGATGCTTATTTGAGGAGTTCTGACTCATTTATGTCTTTATTTAATTTGATTGTGAATTGGCTAAATCTGGTAAGTTAAAGCCTCTCCAAACTGTCTCCTGGGTCCTTTTGACAGGTCCTCATCATTCTTGAGAATTTCCTTATTTTTTGGCACAAGTTGGTCTAGGTTAATCTTGTACTTTTCCTGCCCTGGCCCTAGATCAGGCACTTCTTTAAGAATACTTAGTTCCTTTTAGTGGATAATGATATTTAGAAACTGTTTTGTGATTATCAGTTATCAGTCAGTTCAAAAATCTTACTTTTATTTTAGAATTACTCTACATGATTGATCTCACATTTGCTTTCCTTGAAAATTTCATAATTTACAAGAAAAATGTTAAAATATTTTATATAAGTTTAAAATAATTCACAAAGTAAGAATACTTTACACTTAAAAGTCTCAATATATATTCCTAGTTAGCTTAGTAATATATATTCTTTTTCTTGTGGCACAGTTAACTTACCGGGGGAAAAAATGATACGTTTTTTTTCCAGCACCTAAAAAGATGAGGTCATTGTATATTTAGAATAAATTAAAGTTTCAGGATAGTTAAATATGATTTTCTTGTTTCTAATGTCATTGCCAATTCCAATTTGTTCTACATTAATATATGCAAAACAATCTACCAACTTAATAAAAATAAACCTTTGATAATTAAAATTGACAGGTAAGATTTGCTTGTTCCATTTATATTTGTTATTCATCTATTTTCATCAGTGTGTTTCTATAGGAGACTAATGCTTTGGAATTTTTGAAAAGTCCAATTATGGTAATGCAGTTCATGACATCTTTGACATCTATTTAGACATACAAAAAAGTAGATTAGCTTTTCAAGTGAGTGTTTTTGGCAAGGGTAAATCTTGGATTTTCCTCAAAATGTATTTTCCAATTTAGTCAGCTAACTCCTGACTTTACTGATAGAACATAGAGTTCACGTGAAAATCCTCCTGACTTTTTTTTGCCACAGTGACTCTCTAACCTAAGCGCAGGAAATGGTTAAAATGGGAAAATACAGGAATTGCATATACTGTTATTGACAAAAACGTTTAAAGATGCTAAGTTATTACTGAAGCAATACAAATGATTTTTAATGAATTTGGTCTAAGAATAATGACAAGGAGTGGCATATATTGTTCTAATAGCCAGAAATTCAGCAGAATTTAAAGGGTGTTTTTGATGACATTAAAGTTTAAAATTAAGAATTTCTTCAGTCTTATAACTCTGCCCGAATACTAAGCACGTACATGTCTAATTTTTGGCCAAAGGATGATTACATATCTTCAGGTTTTGCCCCAGCTTCATCCCATGCAGCAACCCAATTACTGCCAAGTATAAAGAAGCACAGCTCATTATCCGTAATGTCTTCCATTTTTGTGAAGAGCGCCCGCACTGTATATTGGTAGCTCCACCAGCCTATCTAAATGTTAATCAACTTCTTGCTTCTTGTTCAAATTACTGAGAATAAAATGAAAGAAATAACTTCTTTTCACACAACAGTGTCTCTTTCAACAGTCTTCAAACATTAGAACTGCTGTGTGGGTTATCGTCAGTGATCTTTTTGCAGAAACTAAACTGCTTGGGCTGGTTATAATCCTGAAATTTTAAAAGGAAAATTGTTTTTCAATATCAGACTAAAAGACAGTCATATATTTTGCTTCAGTGAGCACTACGTGGTGTAATGAATTATTGACTGGTAGGCCATATTTCTGGAGACATAGAAGTATAGGCAAATATCATACAGGGAATATTGGGTAACAGTCTTTCCAATGTCTAATTCACTTCTAATAAAAGCTGTATTAACCTTTTCAGAACAAAATAGTGCTCTAAATTAGCATTCAGCAGGTGGTAGCTCCGAATGCCAGCAGAGAGGTATTCTTCTCTGTGATCAACTGTCAGGAATCAGGGAAGGAAAAGAAAGAAAAACAGTATTTAGGGCAATAATCATGAAGAGTGTGTGGTTGAAAGAAGAAAAAAAAAAAGAATATACAACCTAGAGGAGTTGGTTAGAATGTTGCTAAAATTGCCTCAGGGCCACAGAGCGGCATGAATGAAATTGACTTCTTGTCTCAAAATTAATTTGTACTTTTGCAACTTATAAAGATTCATGTGTTTCAAACATGTGTCTAATGTTGTCCAACGGTATTTTTTGCCATAGGTAAAAATACAAATGCTAAAATAATACATTTAAATTTTTAAAATCAACAAAGGCTTATTAAATATTTATTATGTCCTGGTGATAAAAAGGTGCATAAGAAAGACGGTTCTGCCCCAAAGGCTCCCAGTCTAGGCAGCAGCCATCTTTGCACACAACTAATCTGTACTGTGAAGTAAGCACCAATTGGTGGAAAGAACCATGCATTATTGGAAAGATAACTAATTCTTTCTCTAGTGCCTCAGGAGAATTTTCTTCAGAAAAATTATTTCTATTTGAAATTGTCCTTGAAGAGTGAATTGAATTATGCCAAATAGAAAGGGAGTTCTAGGCCAAAGGAGCAGCAAAAGGAAGAATATGTATTCATACTATGCATTTCTAGATCAAGGCAGATTATTATTACTTAGAGCAGCAACTGCATCAGTTCCCCTTCTCAATTTTTTCCCTTCTCATTAAATGGCTGTAGGTGGACAGGTCAGCATGTGCAAAGGGCTTTTTTTTCACTACAGAAGGGAAGCTGAAAAATTGGAATCCTAGAGCTTGTAGAGGAACAGAACAGAGGACACAAAAGCACCATCTAGGGACCTCCCCTTCTTCTAACTAAGTAGGAGAGTTCCCAGTAAAGGAGAGTAGGTGCCCTGGAAGCCTATCAGCCCGGAGCTGAGAGAAGAGGATTCAGATGAGAAACCAGCAAAAGAACTCTGGCAGCATGAAAAAACAAAACAGTTCAACACCCCCAGGGGATCACAATGGAGGTACAGTAGTGGATCCCAACCGAAAGGAAATTGTCAATGTGTCAGAACTGGAATTTAGAATACGGATGACAAATAAGATGAATAGAATTAAAGAGAAAGTTGGAAAACAACCAAAAAAGGCCAAAAAACAAAACAAAACAAAACAAAAACATTTTAGGAAATCAATCAAAAAAGTGAAAAAGTTTCTAAAATGCTAGGCATGACTGACCAATTAGAGCGCACAAATAAAAAACAAAACTGTTTTAAAGTTGTATAAGATTAGTTTCAGAGTGGATAAAGAAAATGTGGTGTATAAATATGCCATGAAGTACTACTCAGCCATAAAATGGAATGAATTAATGTCTTTTGCAGCAATTTGGATGGAACTGGAGACCATTACCCTTAGTGAAGTATCTCAGGAATGGAAAACGAACACCAAATGTACTCTTTAATAATTTGGAACCAATAGATGGGCACACGTGGGCACAGAGAGAAGTAAAGTCATTGGAAATCAAGAAGGTGGGAGTGGGAAGAGGGGAAGGGTAAAAACCTACCTAACAGGTACAATGAACACTATTTGGGCCAGAGCACACTAATAGCCCCGACTTAAGCATTATAAAAGCTATCCATGTAACGAAAACATTTGCATCCCCTTAATATTTTGAAATTTAAAAATGGAATAAACAAAATCATCTTAAAAAAAAAAAAAAGAAATTACCCTTGCTTTCAGATTGCCTCAAGGGTTGCCCAGGTGGGGAGGACAGGCTTAGCATTAGAAGGAATATCCAACAGACAGGATTCCAGGCCTTCTACACTGCACTTGCAACTAATGCACTTGTAATTTTATCTGCTGAAAGAAAATTGAAAGCCTTCCACCCACTTCTTTTATTCTCTAGATGAGAAAACAGCTTAAAACCTCTGTGTTAGTCTAACCAGTGTGATATGGAGGGTCACATTGTCTATACCCTGTGTGGCATTCCCTATCACGGCCATTTCCATTTCCTCCTTCAGAAGTTAGTACCTCACAGGATGGTGGTGAGGATGAAACAACACAATGTAGATGAAAGTGCTTTCTGCCACAAAGAAAACCCTGAAAACAAAGCACTAACCTTGGAGGATATTGTTAATAGCAAGAGTCTGGAGGCTGACACTCAAAAGTGTTTTTGCTACACCTTTTTCTCTTCACTGAACTCAATTTCTCGCATAATAAGCTTTGTGAGTGTAGATTTTACTCTTCTAAAAATGCCCCTTGATTAGGGTCATCTCAGGTGACATGACAGAGACAACTTCTGTTCGTCAGGACAAAAGTGGTCATCATGAATCCTGGACTAGTTCTTAGCAGTAAAAAATACCTGCTTTAGGCAGTTGTGCTCTACTTTGTCATTTATCTAGTGCGTTTGCTAGTCAATTCATTCATTCCTTGTGTCATGGATATTGCTGCTTGAGAATGCTATAATCCAGTTTTTACTGACTTTGAAGGAAAAGTAGATTCAATTTTAACCTGCTCAGGTTTTTTTGTGACATTCAGAGATCCATAAAACATCAATCACCATGAGTGAATTTTATTTCAATGGGTAAGTCATTTTTGGATTACTGGCACCACCAACCTTACTCTCAGGATTTAAAACAAAATGGCTCTCTCTCATTCTTCCAACTCACCATCAAACCCCTTTATTTCATTAGTAAAATCACCAGAAGAAAAAATTTTATAGAATTCTAGAGTTGGATTCTCCTGTATGATTCCCCAACCCAATTCTAACAAGAGGAACTTAAGATCCAGAGGTGCTGAATGACTTTACCAAGACTGTGTTGTTTTAATCAAAACAGAGTCGAGAAACCCAGATAATTTTAAATTGGTGTTTTTGAAATGTGCTCTGTTGCCACTTTGGAAAATTTCCCTTCCAAGATAGTCTAATTGGCTGATATTAAGTTTCCAAATTGCCAATACTAGTAACAGAAAAGTTTATTAAGTCAAAAAAATTATGTGTGTCTCAAAACAAAAAGAATTTACTGTGACTTAAAATTCAACAATGTCTCACCATGCGTCTCAGTGAGTATTCTCCAATAACCTGTATGAAGAAAAATGTCACACTTCTACACGTGTGAGTGGCTTCCTCTTTGCTGATTCCCATTTGTTTGGTTCCACTAAGGTCATCTGTTTGCCACACATCACTAGTGCAGTCGATTCAAACTGTGCAGATTTGGTCCTGGTTAGTGTATCCTCTGCACTCCGGCCTAGTGTGTTCTGCCCACTGCCTGAGGCCTTTGCACCTTGAATATTGGCAGGGGGAGCTGAAGCCTAGTCAGCTGGAGCTCTCCCAGCCGCTTTCAAATGCCTCACGTCTTTTTGGAGGCTTACCCAGCTGTTGATAGTTGTCTTCTGTTCACAGAGTTGATTGCCTACACCAGCTGTTGGATTCCCAATTAATTAATTAACATCTCAAAGGGTAGAAAAAGATGTTCCCATTTAGAAGGCTGAAGAAGGGAAAAGGCGCGCGTTGGGTGTGGGCACGGGTGGCAAAGGTGTTGCTGTGAAGCAGCTGTGGAAGCAGGTGGAAATGGTGAGGGAGACCCATCATTAGCTACAAGCCTGGAGAACGTTTCCAGAGGAAAATGATATGTGTTTTTTAACCTGTGACTTAGAAATTTAAAAACTACTTTTCCCTCGGTGCCTCCGTCATTTCCATGTATCACTCTTCTTTTCTCTTTTGATGTATGCAATGAAGGAAAAAGGGACAAAGTAGTATATGAAACCAATGCTATGACTATGCCTGTCTGAATTCTCTCCTGCTGCTCCTGCAAAACAAAACTCCTTTAAAAATATCCTTCTCCATCTTCCTAATCCTATAATTAGTGGAAATATTTCATCAGGCTGTCAAGTTTCAGAAGTTCTTCTGGATAGGCTGATGGAGCAGCAGCTGCAAAGCCATACGGGCAGTATTGAGTGGCAACTGACGTCCCTAAGAACAGAATGAGACTGTAGACAAAATCTGACCTTTATTTCTTTGGGGGTAGAACAGGGATATAGGTAAAGACAAATTCATGGTGAGAGAAAAATGAATAAACTCACATTTATTGAGTAGTTACTAAGTGCCAGGTAATGTGAAGTAGGTGTTCCTGCCTGTGCTTGACCATGTCACCCAGGAGTCCACCAAAAACGATGAAGGGAGAGAAATGACTGCCTATTGAGAGCAACCCTACAAAACTGGAAACATTATCCTGAAAAGAAAGAAGGAATTCTAAGCCTGCAAGACTAAGTTATAGAATAAATGAAAGTTAATATGCCTTTCTTCATGTATCGTGTCAATCTAAAGGGAAGCTCATAAGAACAGAGGCTTAGAGAAAGAAAGTGGAGGGAACTATTGAGAATGTCCATCTAGGTATAAATCAGGAGCCCTCCAGACTGGCTGGAATATTATGTTGACATGACAAATATAACTATTTAGCTATATGGGGAAAGATACAGTTACATTATACACCCAAATCAAATCATCAACTCTCCTTGTTCTAATTCCTTGCTCAGAAAGAACCCCTCTGTTCAGTTGGCTTTCCATGTAGCCCCACTCCATGGAGAGGATGCAGCAGACAGGTTTGCATGGAAGAGAGCAGTCATTAAAACTAAAGCACAGCATGGCAACTATAGTTAATGATTCTGTATTGCATATTTGAAATTTGCTAAGAGAGTAAATCTTAAATATTCTCATCACACATACATACTGGTAACAATGTGAGGTGATGGATATGTTAATTAGCTTGATTGTGATAATCATTTTACAATGTATGAGAATATCAAAGCATCACTGTACCTTAAATACGTACAATTTTTATTTGTCAATTATAGCTCAATAAAACTGGAAAAATTAACTTAAAAAATTAAGGAGAAAAACTCTCTAATGTACAATAATGTATACTCATCTTTATTATATTTTGACAGCTTCATTCAGAATTGCTAAATCTAGTCTATCCTGGGGCCCCTGTGAGTTTTAGTTTGTGGGCTGTGGACCAGGACTCAGCTATAGTAGAATCACTGAGGTCAAAGCCACTTGTGGATACCAAAGAGGGCAGCTAGTGTGGATGGACCAGTTCACATCCTCTTTCTTTCTTTTTTTTTTCTTTTCTTTTTATTTCAGCATATTATGGGGGTACAGATGATTAGGTTACATATGATGCCCTTGCCCCCTCTGCCCCCCAAGTCCGAGCTTCAAGTGTGTCCATCCCTGGGATGGTGCGCATCGCACTCTTTGTGTATGCATATCCCTGTCCCCTCATCCCTCCCTTCCCCCTCCCCCCACCCAACATCTAATAGATGTTATTCTTATATGTGTGCTTATGTGTTGATCAGTTAATACCAATTTGATGGTGAGTACCATACACTGGGGAAAATAATCTTTATTCAATAAATGGTGCTGGGAAAGCTGGATAGCCACATGTAGAAGACTGAATCAGGATCCACACCTTTCACCTCTCACAAAAATCAACTC
>RJWJ010011663.1:0-43620 GCA_004363605.1 Indri indri | reverse complement strand
GTACACGCCAAATTTACGCTTGCATTGTTCTAGTTTCTTGAAAGGAAGTAAGGGAGTTTTTTTAAATGTGTAAAAAATTGATACACAATTTTCAGTTGTACACAATCATTTATGTGTCAGACAATGCACTGGATTCTGGGGATACAAGGAGGAAGTCCAGGGAGCTTTCAGTTTATTGAGGGAGGCAGAGAAATGTGTAATACAAAGTGATTGGTGCTACAATATACAAAAAGTAGTGGGAATGTAAGCGGTAAGTCACAAGGGGTGAGGCACAAAGGATGGGAAAGATCAGGGAAGGCATTATGGAGAAGGTGACATTGAAGTGGGTTTTGCAGTATGGATAAGAGTTCAGATGGAAGAGAGAGAGGTGGAATAAAGGAGAATGGTGAGGAGCATTAGAATTGGAGAAATATACAAGTAAAAACTCAGGCATGTTAAAGGATACTCTCTACTTGGGGAACTAACCATAGGCCTCCTTTAGAGATACCCTGGAATTAGTATTCCCATAACCTAGACTGGGAAATGCCACTGTGGACCCTGAGGAGCCACTGAGTTTTCTAGTGGGAGGGGGATTTAATCTGGACTGAATTGGAGGAAAGAAACTGGTACCAACGTGGGGGCAGGAAGGACAGTGGAGCTGGCACTGGGACAGAACATAGAAAAGTGAACCTAATGCTAATAAGCTCTTTGTCACAGAACTCTGTGCTGTAATCTTTGTCTCCTTCACTGGCCTGCAATGCAAGTTCCTTGTGTTAGTCATCTCTCATCTCTGCGCCCAACACAGTAGGTTCTTAATAAATGTATGTTGAATGAATCAAGGGAAGAATGAGCTATTGTAGTTGTTTGGTTAAGAGATCCTGAAAAAGGTATGAGCCTCTGTGGGAAGCTTGGAAAAGACAAGATTCTTCGGGACTAGAAAATAAGAAAAAGCTCATGTCTCAGTGAGGTTTAGACACAGCTCTCATTTTCAATATTGACTCCGATAAAGAAATGTGACTAATATTTCTTTGTTAAAGTGGTATTTCATGTGGATATAGTTTTTATGAATCACCAATAAATTCTTTTGTCTACATTGAAATCTATTTCTTGCTTTTAAGAGATAATAAACTATATAAGGAAAAATACTATTTAAAAAGATGGAGAATTGAGTTAGGGATGATAAATTATGAGCCTTTTGGTGTGGACTGACAATTATTTTAGCAAGTGGAGGAAAATTTTCTTAATGTTTATTACAGCTTTCATAGCTGTGAGACAGGGAAAAAGGACAAATCTCCATTTACAACTTTACTTTTCTCCCAGATTTTACAATGCAAGACTTGCTATAAAGGAGTATCTTAAAGAAAATGAGATAAATGGTTCCGCATACAGCATCACCATTATCCCATTTAAAATGGCAGAATCATAGAGCTGCCCACTTCGCTTTTGAAAAGGTAGAGGTACCCCATTTCAGCTTGGCCACCATCACCTAGATGGAATGGATAGTAAAATCAAAGCCTATGGCCAGAACCAAGCTTTGGAAGGCTGAAGGGTCTCAAAGCACTGTGGTGGGGCAATATTTTGAAATACCAACAGAGAATTTTTCCGGTGTTTCTTTGGGTTTCTTGTCTCTTCTTCCATCCAGTAAACTAGGGCAATCTAAGTTCATTGTCTTAGGGAAGGTAGAGCATAGAGCAAGCATAGAAAAAGAAGTCAAATCTTGCCTTTTGAGTTCCAAAAGCCTTAGCTCCCTCAGGAAAAAGAACAATCTTGAGGTGTGAACGATAAGTGAGTAGAATATCTGAGGTGTGAGAGCCAGTTACCCGCCCCAGAGGGGGAAAAGATTCCTTGGGGCCAACAAGTATCAGGGAATGGTGGGGGCACATTTGGAAGATTCTGCATGGATACTCCCTGAGAAAGAGGGCTGGTATTGAGTCCTTGCCCAGACGCCCTGGGGAGGTATGATTACAGAGACCCAGATAGAACCGTGGGAGCTGCGGTGGGAGCTACATGCACACAGGGTAACGCCCAAAAGAGAAATGGCTGCATGGGGACGAAGGGCCTTCCATAGCGTCTGTTTCCTGTGGCCCAGGGTGGCGGGAAGAATGATTTCTGAGTCAAGTGGATAGATTTTTGAAGGCCCCACAGTTTCTCAGAACCCAGCATGGCACAGAGCAGAGAGTGAATTGCCGGGCACCGGAGAGGAGGGTAGGCAGAAACAAGGGCAGGGCAGAGATGGGAATGTGGCCCGGCTGCAGTGAGCTTGCTGGGTGACAGCCAGGACCAGGGGGCATCTCAGTGATGCCACTGTGGGTGGCCAATGATGCTGACTGGAGACTCAATGTCCGCCACCCCATCCCTTCCTGCTCGGTACTCCTCAATCCCTGGAATCCCGAAACGGCTGAGGTTAAGCTTCTGCCACCTCATCGGCACAGGCTCTCAAAGTAGAAATTCGGTTGTGGCACAGAAAAATAAAGTCACATTTCTTACACACATGAGTGTGGGGACTGAGATCCAAGCCTGCTTTTTGTATAATACAGAAAAATTCCTTTTGATGAAGTCTGGTCAAGAATGGGTACTTCTCTGTCCTGCAAAGATTGGAATGCCCTTAATCTCAGGCACATACAAAGAGGGGTTTGTTGAAAAGATACACAAAAATCTCTTAGAAACCGAGCGGAAAAGTATAGCTGGGTCTGAGGGGATTTTGGAAAGTTGAAAATCAAACCTTCTTCACTGTCTCTAAGGAGCTATGTGAGCTCTTTCATCCTTCTTTGTGTGCTTTCCCCTTCCCCCTTCATTCCTAGCTGCTTCTGCCACTCCAGCCCGGCCAGGGTCTGTGACAGCCCTGCCGCAGGGCCCTGCCTGTTCAGTTCCAGCAGTGGCCCCCCCTGGAGGAGGAGGCTCCTTTGTGTCCGTCAGTTGGATGTCCACACAGCAAGAATCTGATTGGTTCCCTTTGATCATGTGTCTACTCCTGGTGCAATCACTGGCTGGCATGGTGGTGCCTAGTCACAAACCACATTCAGAGCAGCAAGGGCAGAGATGCTGTGTCGCACACCTGCAGGGGTCGAAGAGTACTCTGTGAGTGGCAGCCTTGGATTTGTGTAGTACTTTGTTTTGCATTGCCAGATGCAGTGGTCCTGGCCAAAAGTCCTGCTATCCTGATTAACAAATGTACTAAAGTGGTAGAACTTAGTGTTGTTGCTGTTTGACTTGACTGAAAGTCTTCCTAACATATGCTGAGTGGCCGTGTGAATGCATGGAACAGGACTCGGAGAGCCGACGCCAGATACTGAATGTTCATGGGGAAGCAGATGAGGACACCTTGCCTACTTGGGTGTTTCCCTGCTTAGCACTGTGGTTTAGAAAATGGGCTTTGATATTCAACAGACCTGGGTTCCAATCCCATCTCTGTTTATAAAATGTGACATTGCTCAAGTTGCTGACTTTTCCAAGTCTGGGTGTCTTTATCAAACAAGTGGAAATGGAAATTTCTATAGGGATTCTTCTAAGGTTTAAAAGGATTCAATGCTTTTAAGGAATTTAGGCCGGTGTCTGATGCTTCATAAATGTCCAATAAGTGTCAGATATCATAAATTCTATTATTGGTGAGAATAAGCCATATACATTTTACAGTCTTGAAATGTTAATGACCCCATTATATGAAAAGCATTTATATATCTGCCTTCAAGATACTGTGTATCTGGTTAAAGTCCTTGTAGTTAAAATTAAAATCAGAATCAGTGTTATACCAACAGTGACACAAGTAATAATTAGCAACAATTGCAATCATGATGATGAAGAAAAACCTGGATAAAATTTTGTCTTAGGCTTAGTGTGGTGTGAGTATGCATGCATATATTATATCTGATTTGGGTTTTACTTAAAAATCTTCATCCAAATGACTTCTTTCCCCCTAGCATCTTGACCCTATTGTGACATCTAATAAGATGTAATTTTTTTTCAAGCTACATGTTCCACAAACAAAATATATGTTTATAGCTGACTGTACCCAAGCTGCTAATTATGGACATCTCTTTCTATAGCTCACTATTAATCACTCATGTCTTTGGGGTTATATAAAAAACAATTTATGTTACAAAATCAAATCCTCCCTTAAAAACGTTTGCCCTGGGAGTGAGGAGGGAGGAAATCACAAACTGTTATTATTTTCCCTTAGATGGATCTAAATATTAACATTCCCTTAGCTTTAAAGATTATTTTTATGCCGCTCCTTTATAAACAATTTAAGTACAGTAACTCTTCTGTTGTCTCGGGTTCTGTCTACAGCATACCCAAACAACTCAGCTAAAAAATGAACAAATCACTACAACAGGTTATTTGGCATCACATGTAGAAAATAAAAATGTTTGAATAGCTTGAAACATTTTAAAAAGCATAGCGTATAGTAAATTAATTTGAATGTTTAAACACAGCCTAAGGATCCCTCACATACAGGAGGGAGTTGCTGTTTCTAGATCTCATTGTAACTGTATTAACTACCCAACTACCAGGACAAAAATAGTAGTGGCAGCAGCAGCAGTAGTAGCAGTAGCAGTAGTAGTTATAGCAGGAAGAGGAGGAGGGAGAATAAGCCAGTATGATAATAACAACAGTAGTCATAGTTGTAATCATAATAGTTAACACTACGTGCAGACATTTAAGCGTTGCATGTACAGTAACTCAGTTAACCCTTATAGCAGCCTTAAGAGATAGTACTATTATTTCCCCATTTTACAGAAAAGGAAACTGAGATTCTGAGAGGTAAAGTCACTAGGGGAGAAACCAGGATTTGGAGAACAATACTAATGGCTGATGTTGATCAAATGTTTGTGCTTCCCAGCTCTCAACACAATTATACCCCACTGAATCCCTGCTGCCAGGCCAGGAGGTGGGTTCCTTATTATCCCCACTTAACATGAGAGGAAACTGAAGCTTGCAGGCTGGCTGATGAAATGGCAGACAAGGGTCTGAGACCAAGGGGTCCAAAGCCAGAACTCCAATCTTGCCTTTCAGTTTGGTGTTCAGGAGTGGTTTCTCTTAGATTCTGCTTAGACTGATTTGTCGAGGGAGGAGAAGTCCTCTAAGCAGAAGATGCTGCCTCAAGGGGGGATCTCTGACAGTGGCTCTCTTTCACCAGCATCCTCCTCCTGCCTGTCCTGGAAAGTGGGTGCCCTTCCTCTGAAAGACCCTGATGGACCCCCAGAGTTGAGGGTGAGGCTGCAGGGTAAGGTGAATGAAGCACTTGCCTTGGGCACAAAATTTCAGGGGACACAAAAAATGCAACCAATGATGAACATAATATTCTAATGCAACATTTAAAAATAGATAAATATTAAACATTTAAAATAAAAAATATTTTTTATAAAATGAAAATGAATGTGAAAATTTCCAGACCTCAACAAGATATTAACATTTAACATAAAGGCAGGATCAGTATGGTCCTTGGTCACCGGGGACTCCTGGGTGGATACCAGGCAGGCGGGGGAGCCGTGGGCAATCCTCACCCCCACTGGGCCTTCTTGGGCCCTGAGCAATACTCTGGCCCCCTACCTGGCCGTCCACACTGCCGCGCACTCTGGCCTGTCTCACAGGGTCACCATGAAGGGATAAGAGTCTGCGTGGTAGTTCCTCAGCAGGCATTGCATCACCAGAACAATATTCCTTCATTCAGTGCTATTTTAAAAACAGAGGATGGCATTTTCCAGTGATACGTTAAAAAAGTTAAACCTCTTCCCCCTCTCTCTACCTTTTCTCTCCAGAACCCAACCAAAGGAGTTATTTTAGGAAAAGACAGTCAATGCATTTCCAATTTTAGATCTTCATTTTGGGCCACTGTTGGTTTATCTTTTCTTATTTATTACTTGGGGTGGCAACTTAAGAAAACCCTGGCTCTCCTACAGGCGTGTCAGCCGAGACATGTGTCTTGCCGATCTTGTCCAAAGGCACCGCGGAATTGTCTGGTCCCAGTGGCCTTGGGCTTTTGGGACGCAGCCCGGCAGTCATGGTGCTGAATATGAATATAGCGGCTTCCCACCCCAAAAGACATTTCATTTATTATTTTAAAAATATTTTCTTTGGGCTCCTTTAATCCTCTGGGACATTTGCTTGATGAATAGCAAATAAGTTCCCTAACCAGACTGTTGTTATAAATATCCATGGTATTAATTCAAACCATTTGCATCGGAAACTTTTTTTTTTTCCTGGAGGAAAAGAGGTGGCTGATTTAACCTCAACATTTGGGACATGATTTTCCCTAAAATAACTACAACATCCATCATTTTTTTTCCTGCTGGTGTGTCAATTTTTTTAATGAGAGGCTGGGTCCCTTCAGTACCTTTGGTCTCTATAGTAACAATTTCATGTGTTTATTCTGGCTTACTGAAATAAAACACTGAGGAAAAGGTCAGTGACTCATTTTTGATTGGGGGTTACTGTAATTAGAGGATGATTATTTAAAATTTGATCACTAACACAAAGATACTATGTGCATAAAAACAAGTTCCACGGCAAGCATTTTACATAACAAATTATAAAACATTTAGACAGTGAGATGTTTCTAAACAATGGCTCTTTCTTCACAGGTGCAGGTGTTTTCAAGATTATTATTGTTTCATCCATGTATAACCGACCTTGACTTCCTGCCATTCCCTCCCTGGTACCAGGATCTGAGTAATGCATTAAGTAATGGATTAAAGTGTCTGGAATGACTAATGCGGTTATAGGAGTCTATTTGGACCTATGGTATATGCATCCAAGATGAGCTGAATCAATACAATAATTTCTTTCTCAGGTGGCCACTGGGTGGCCAGGAGAGGCAGAAACATTGCCTGGGTACCCGTCTTTCCATCTCCCTTGTGACTGCACATTGCATTTTGGACCTGTGGGAAGGGCAAAAGGGGGCTTGCAGTGCCATATAATTGTTGCCTTGGCTTGCCACTGTTTGATGTAATAAGTATCATGTCTCTCTTTCCTTACCTGTAAAATGGCAACAAAAGCAGCATCTGCATCATTAAGTGTTTGAGAGGATTAAATGCCATAACCGTGCGTAATGCTTAACAAAGAACAGACTCTTAGTAAGCATCACATAAATGGTGACTATTATAATTACTCTTTTTACCTTCATTATTTGATCAGCACCTTGGCCTTCAGACTGAGTTTCTTTGCTCTCAAGGAAATTGTTTTCAGAACTAAGGTAAGACTCTGAGTGGCAAGTGAAATTCCCACTTTAGAAGGTGAGAAATCAGTTCAAGCAGGTGTGGATATGGCATTCTGTGAGGAACATTCTGTGAGGAGCACTGTCGTCCCTCAGGGCTCCGTGAGACTCTACTCTCTCGTGTCTGAGAGCCAAGGGCTGCTTGGTTCTCTCGAGACCAGGCTCTCATGGACTGGTTCCCAGGACCGAGGGCAGAGCTCAGGTGGTGGCCCTCATGCCCCGTCTGGTTGAATCTTGATCAACCAGATTTTTTAAAAATACAAAGCGATGTAGACTTGGCTGCCAGAATTGGAAGTCAGCTGCACCCCCGTGACCCCATATTGGGGCCCGACTTTGTATCACTATGTTGCTGCCCAACCAGGTTCATTTGCCCGCTGCCCAAGAGGAAGCCGATACACTGAGTCAGCAGGGTTTGTGGCAGAGAAAGAGTTAATTCTGCATAGCTCTAAGCAAGGAGATGGGAGAAATTTCACAAATCCATCTCCCTGAGAATTTGGAGGACAGGGTTTTTAAATACAGTGTGGTGTAGGCAATTGAATCTGCTAATTGGCTGGGTTCGGGGTGGAACCACAGGGTTGTAGAAATTGTCTTCTTTGCTGACCAGGTTCTTGGGTGGGGGTCATGAGACCAGTTGAAGTCAGTTCCTTGGTATGGGCCTCTGGTCTGGGTGGGTCAGCTGTTCCAATGGAATGCAGGATATGGAAGATATCTCATAAACTACCCCTAGGTTGCAAAAAGGTGATATTATCTGTAGAGAAAGCTAAGAATCTTTATGACCACCAGCTTTGTGGCTCCAGAGTGGCAATTATAGAGAAGTTAACAGGGGGACAGTGGCTAATTATTATCATTATTTTTAGCTGGGCCCTTATCACAGTTCTCACCTCGCACCCCTTTTTATTAATTTGTAAGGGTGGTTTCAGTTACATGAGACACAGTGAGACGAAGCTGACCTTGTGAAGGCAAGTTGGGTGGGCTTGCAGAGAAACTGCAGAGAAAAGCTGGTAAGTTCAGATATAATTCTGGGGATTTGCATGAGGCATTTTTCTAGTTACTCTTGAAAATCCATCTCTTTTATGGCTCTTAGTAAACTCTGGATCTTAGAACCTAGACCTTAATCAGGGAACTTCACCCATTCACTTAATGAGCAACTATTTATGACTATGTCTCAAGTGCACTGCTAGGTCAGCTGGGAACATGAATGCCACAATTCTCCTCTCTTGCAGCATACATTCTAGGTTGGAGAGAGACAATAAATATGTAGAAAAAAGGGAGAAATCATTGTAAAATATTAAATGCTATGAAGGAAGGAGTTGTATACTAGAGGGCATTTATTGGAGAGTCTTGACCTTCCTGTATTGCTCCAAGGGGATGATTGTGCCTTTTGCAGATAACAAGGATGGAGATGATGTTCCAGTTACTTCCTCTGTGCTAGACTACGGAGTGATTCCTCTTTAAGTGTTGATACTAGCTTGGGTCTTTCCTCTTAGGTTGTGCAATTGGACTAGCAAAGTGATCTCTATTGCTGTTCTTATTTTAGTTATGAATAATAATGTTGCTAGGGCCTGAGTCTCTGAGAAATATTGCAATTACTGTTTTTATCTTTATTGTCAGAAAACACAGCTTTGCAAACTGATTTGCTCACAGACTGCTTCCCCCGCCGTGTCCCAAACTCCCAGCACCTCGTGGATCTGGTGTTTCCCACAACACATTTTGGGAAACAGTGTTTTAGAAAATGCAGTTTGCATGGTCCCATGTTATGAATTTCTGAGTTAAGTATGTTGTTGAAGAGAAATAGTTCAGATGACATATCCACATTTGTTGGCTATCCTAGGTTTTTGAATACCTGGTTCAGGTTACCTATTTGTGGCTCATCCTCTAGGTCTCAGGCATCTGCCTATGATTCCTTGAAACTTGGAACCTACCTCCATCCTCATTAGTCAGTGTTGTTGCAGAGAAAACCAAAATTACTGCCCCCACCCCAAACAAAACAAAAACAACAGGTATTCAATGGCAAACTGGTAAGTAAATTCCACTGTAAAGGTTGGTGCAAAATAAATAGACACGATGTAGCTTTGTTTCTAAAGTTTACGAAAGGATAAAATGATGTAGGAATTCCTTGGGGGAAATATTGTACATGCCAAAAAATGTGCTCTTGATCTTTTCCATCCTTAGACTATTGCAGTACTTAAAAGATTTAAAAAAAAATTTAAAACAAGAATGCAATTTTTCTTTGCTCGAAATATTTAAACATATAGGTGTAAAAGGAGTTGACCGACATATCCATTGGGCTTTGTTCCATCAGTAGAGAACACAGCGGCCTAAGTCCCCTTCATTGCTCTGGGGGCCTCGTTTTTGTCCAGTGTCTCCTGACCATCTCCAGCTATGGCCTAGGGAACATCTTGGCACTAATCCGCTCGTGTCAGATTTGTCAGAGAACCTTGGGAGTAAGTCTGAAGAAAAACTGTGATGCTCTAGAAACTGATTTTCAGTGAAGTTTTTTTTTAACTTTTTTTTTTTTGTCCTTGAGAAACATCGGGAATTATGTCCAAAGACAGCGTGCATACACATGCTGAAGGATGATTGAATCGTTGTATTAGGGGAAACCTCTCCTGCCTCCTGCTTCTCTGTAGTCAGCTAACACTGTACCTCACAGCTAACTGATTAAAAGCAAGAGATGCCCAGCTACTGCGTGGAGGTTAGAAGGTGTCTGGGCTTCAGAACAGCGAATTTTGCCTCATGGATTTCAAATACATTCTGGAAGAAGATGCTTCCTTACAACTCAGGCACCAAGCAATAACACAAAAAGAAACGACTGGGGTTGGGGGCCTGGTCTCCGTACTCTGGTCCCCATTGTTCGGGTGACTCCTCATCTAGTTCTTTTCATACCTTCCCCACATTTGTTGGCTCTCTAATTTGGGGGCTCATCCTTCCACTGTGGAAATAGTTCCTAAACCATTAATGCATGCTAGAATCAGTGGCGGACCTTGTTAAAAAGGCAAATATTGCTATCTGTAGGGTAATAAAAGAATCTGTAAGTGAAACAACAGAGCTGCTATTCACCACTTAATGATACTAGTACTTGTGTTTGGAAAGTACTTTATGATGTCCGTGGTGCTTTTGCTCGGTTTGTATATTTTCTTATTCTAGCATCCATGGGCTATTTATTGCTCAAGTGCCTGTTGGGTTATTACACCCAATATCAAAACTTCCTTCATCATTTTCCCCTCTTTTTTAATTATGGGAAAGAATGTTTCATAAACATACTCTAGTAATTATCCCTTTCCTACCTCCGGCCTCTTCCCATTCAAGTCCTTCCTCCCCATAGTTTCTGCTTATTTGTTCATTCATTTATTCATTCAGCCAGTTAAAGAACATTTATTGTCTGCAAAGAATCAGGCACTGTATGGTACTATTATATTATCTTGAATTGTCACAAAACTCTGGAAGGTAGATATTGCTATAGATAAAAGCAGGGAGACTGAGAGGTGGAAGAAGCTTCCTGACGTTTCACATAGACTGTGAGAGAGAGAGGATTTGGACCCCACACAAACAAACTTCTTTGTTTTGCAACTTCTTGCTAGCTAGAGAGGAGTTTTGCTGGTGACACTGCCAGCCCTACCCTGAACAACCACTATGAAAGTTTACTAGTGCCCCAGAGAAAAAAGAGAAGAGAAGAAAGCACAGAGGAAACACTCAACTTCATAAATGAATAAAAGTTGAAAATAACCTTAGAGAGTCTAATGAGGGAAATCTTGGTTTTGACCATTGATAGAGCATACGAGGTGACTTTTTTCTTTTTGATCTTGCTGCATTTGCATACGTAGCATAGAGAACGTCCATCCTCCTTGACTGGAGATAAAAAATGATAAGGCCTCTGAGAAGAGCAAGTTCATGGTGGATTTTAAGTAATTTGGGTCATTTTTGTCAAAGTTTAAAGAAGTGCGCATAAATCACTAGGGTCTTAGTAAGCAGATTCTGATGCGGGGGCTCTGGAGTGGGCCTGAGACGCTGTATTTCTAACAAGCTCCTGGACCACGCTTTGAGCAGGAAGGATGTAATGTGCCTGGAAGCCAATTGCACCCCGACATGGCCCGGGATGTGGGGGTGCTGTCAGAGGCTGACTGCTGTGGCCCCAGAGTAAACTGGATGTTGATTTAGGGGACTTGGACTTGAAGCTTTCATCAAGCCACTTCAACTTTCTGAGCCCTTTTCTTTCCTCTAGAATGAGGACAATAGCGCTGGTGTTACTGGGATGTTGAGAAGATTAAAAAGAGACAATGTCATGGGAAAGCACTTTGCAAACTATCAAGTGCGAGATTGTAAGCTGGTTTAGTCTGTGCACTCAGCTGTCATTGCATAGTATTGGGAGAAGGCTGTCATTGGACCTGGGCTGGCCAATTAATTCCCTAAATTTGAGAATGGGGGATGAAGGGTCTCTGAGATATGGGGAAGGAAACGGGGAATGGACCTGAGTGGGTATTAGTGTGGGAGGAGAAGTGGATATTCACAAGAAGTATGGTGAGTCAGAGAACCTGGGGACAGAACAGAATATGCACTCACTGGACATATTTTTCAAGCATGTATTGAAGGAGAGAACTATCAGGGTAAGTGCATGGAGTAAAATTCCATTATCTCTGAAAAACATATTAAAGAGAAATGCGATTCCATTTCCAGTAGTACAGACAAGCCAGATGACCTGAAACCCTCCTGCTAAAAACACTTGGAAATGCTGGGTAGACTGTAATGAACATTCTTTTAAATGTGCATTTGAGCTCTTGAGAAAGTAAGGGAAATAGGGATACAAAATAGATAGGAATCAAAAAATTAAAGTAGTAACAGGTAGCTGTTGTTTGGGCTGCCTTTTATTTTTTAAACTTGTTTTAGTAACTTCGAAGTTTGGGTTTAATAACCTTGCTGGGTCTCAGACAAAGCACGAGGCTGTCAAGAGGCGAGTTGTGGGAACTGATGTCCCTCCCCACACGTGCCTACAGCTAACACCTTCCAATTCCTGTTCCCAACTCCTGATTGCTTTGACTCTTTCCTTTCACCCTTTCTGCAATTTATTCAACACATATTCATCCAGTATCCTTCTCTGTGGCCTCTGCCACCCTAGGTTCTGTGAAAAGGGGATTCAGGTCATCTTCCCTCACTCCGTATGATTTGATGCAGTAACATGTAACAAAGTGTTTTGAACACCGTGACTTTCTGCACAAGCACATTGTTATATCCTGTAAGAGCTGCCTGGTTAAAGTGCTGATCTCAGCCCTGCTGCCCCTGGGGGAGGCCCTGGGCCACGTCCTTGATCTCTCCAGCAGGAGCCTCCCCACTCCTAGGAAATGGTTGTTTTAAATCCCCCTGGATCTTAGCAGGTACCTTCTCGTTCCTGAGGGTAGCAGCCCCTACAAGGCAATGTGCAAAGCCTTGCAGACCCTCGCCGAGAGGGTCTCTTTCAGCAGAGGTTGGCACCTGGGCTCCCAGTCACCCCATGTCCTCATTCCCTGGGGAACTGCCCCCTCCATCTGCTTTGGGGTCCGATGATATCATGGAGAGCCTCCAGAAATGCGAGGTAGTTTTTCAGACCCATGAACAGTACCATGGGTAAAATTAGAGACAGATGGAAGCCCAGAGATGACCGAAAGCAGGCAAATGACATTCAAGGTGGGGGCAGGGAGAACTCTACGAGCCAGAGTGCTGGCACCGCCATCCACGTGCAAGGGTTGATAATCACCAGCTTACTACTTTTCAAGGGAAAGGCATGATACCATGGAGCTCTCCCCCTCTCACTGCTGAAAGTCTAGCAATGTCAGACACAGCCTGGCTCTTGCAAGTTTGGGTGCTGTAGGCCTGCTGGCTGGGATCCCAAGTGCCTGCTTTGAGACAGAGCAAAGAAACAGGAACTTCGGGGAGCTGCTCCCTGCACTTCCCATGGGGGATGGAGTTTCTCCCATAGAAGACTTGCTGGTGGATTCTCAGGCCTGTAAACAGAAATTCTAGTTTTTGAGTAATTTAAGTGGTAACTGTAAGTTCACTGAGAGTTGCACTGAAGGCCAACTTTTTCCTCTAGTGTAATTACTCAAGAGCAACCATTTGTCAGCAAAGAAAAGTATAAAGGGCAGACCTTGCCTCTTATTCCTGGCAGAGAGAGAAGCCCCGGGCTGCAGTGGTTGGAGCCCATCCGTCTACAGCTTGTTTTCAAAGCTTGGGAAAACTGAACTGGTGGATAGTCGGAGTTCAGGTCACTGGGGAGCCATTGTTGACAACTATGTACTATCCAGTCAAGAATATGTTTTCAGGTCATTTGTTCAGCTTTGTGGTTCCCCTTTGGGGCAGGGGCTACTTTAAAAGTTTATAGGAAAATCCGTTTCCCTTTAAAGACAGGTACGGATCTTTAAGTTTGGACATTGCCATCTACTAGTTATGTGAACTCAGTCATGTCCCTTAAACTCTCAGAGACTCAATGTCCTTACTCTTAAGATGGGAATATGTGTCTTGCTCTAACAGAAATTGGATGTGTTGGGATTTTGGTGACTTCCGTTTTTGTATGTCTGTGCTTCTCGAGACATTTTTAGAAAAAGCACAAAATCAAGTTTACTCTTAGTCCCTTCTTTCCTGCAAACAGAGAGGTGAAGTTCTAGGATAGGCATGCATAGCAGGTAGACAAGGACCTGTAAGCCTGGCCATGGGACTGGAGGAAATTGTCATCCAGTGAGTCTTAACTGTTGGAAATCCACTCTCAGGACTTGTCTTAGAGGTGCTTTCCAGAGATAATGCTCCTCACACTTAGAAACTAGCAAAGCAATCAGAAGTAAAATACAACTTTGGTTTGACAATGTTAAAGTAGTACTTGTTTCTGTCAGTTCTACAAATCACTTACTCAAGTCATGACCAATACAAGTTTGGAGTGGATGAATACTTGCTGCACAGAGCCAAAGATTCTTTCATTCATTCACTGATCAGATATTCACCGGGCCACTGCCAGGTGCCAGGCATGGCTCTCAGTGCAGGGTGTGGTAATGAAGACACAACGCGCTGCCCTCACTCAGCGCAGTTCCGGCCAGGGAGACAGATAAATTAAGAAATAAAAATGTGATGTAATAAGTAGTGACACAGTATTTGAAAGAAAGTGAAGCAGGGAAAGGGATTAGAGAGTCTTTTTTCAACAGAGAGGTCAAGAATGAGAAGATGTTTGATCGGAGACCTGGATTGACTAAAGGAATGACTAACTCTCAGGGGATTTCAGGGGAAAACATCCTCAATAGCTATAAACCAGGAGTGTCCCAAGAACACTCGTTTCTATGGTTACCCTACAGACCAAGGTGAGGACTTTGGATTTTATTCTAGGAGTGAGGAGAAGCCTTCAGGGACAGGCATGATCTTATTAGTGTTTTTAAAAGATCTGTCTGGAAGGTGGACAATAGGAAGGCAAGAGTAGAAACAGAGAGGCCAGGAGGAGGCCATTGCAAGAGCCTGGGTGGGAGATGACAGCTCATCTTTAAATAGGGTTTATTTACCTCATTTTTATTTGACTCCACACTGAACTCATCCTGAGTGCACATCCCTCTCATTCATTCCCAAAGCAGAATTATTTGCTCTCAATATCAAAGACACTCCGAGGATCATTGAGTCTAAGGATGCTGCTGGACTGGTGGATACCTCAGATACACCCTGCAGCATCTCCCTGCCCTGCCTGCTGCGCCCTCCCCAAGGAGAGTGGATGTATCAACCCCTCTTCGTGTTCTGCATTGTCACTGGACTCCTTTGGTTCCAGAACTGAATGTCCTCTCTTCCTTTTCTCTTTCCACCTGTGGATCAAAAATTTCCATTTGTCTTTCAAAGTAATTTTGAGCATGCAGCAATTGTACCCTGAAAACAGCCCCCTCAGGGACATTCTGTATTTTGTTGGAATTGGTTCAAGGGTCATGAAAGATGAATGTGAAATTTTAGTAGTCCTCGGAAAAATTTTATTAGGTACATGGTGGACTTGGGGAAACTTGTTGGGACTTGTAGGTTATGTAATTCTTTTAGCTTCATTACTAGAATGTTTGGGACTCCTGTTCATGACTTCGTTGCTCTTGAATGTGGGTTTCATGCATCTGGTTGTTTGGCTGTTTTCAGAAAGGAGGGGTAATAATCCCATTGATATATCATCTTTTCCATGATTAGAAAAGAAACTTGAGTGCACCCTTCAAGCTGGTAGAGCAGAGGACTGTAGACTGGATAGAAAAGAAATTTGAGAATGCTTTCCTAGCAAATATGTTGACACAGTTTCCTCCAACACCTGTTCTTTCAAGTCATGAGATGTTTGAAAATAACCACGCAAGTTCCTGTGTCTGATCCAGTCTTTCGAATACCTTCTAGAGCAATATGAAAATTTTGCTAGTCTGAGCTGTTGTCAGCTTGCACCCTCCTCCCTATTTTGCCTGTGGATTCAAGTATAGTAAATGCCTGTTGATTTGGAATGAAGAAGAGATGGGTTATTTTGGTTCTGTAGAATTAATTGACAGATGAGAAAACATATTTTAATAGTAAAATGCCTAATATCACATTGCTACTGAGTTAAGTAGCTGGGATTCTGACTTTGTATTCCAAACACTCATCCACCCTGCTGTGCTTTGGAAAGTTTAAAAACTATGCAATAATGCATTCTCATTGTGGAAAAATTAGAAACACAGATGGATTTAAAGAAGAAATGAACCTCAACCCCCGCCCCCTATTATTCAGAGATAACCGCTGTTGACATTTTGGTGTACTTCTTTCCAGATTTTTGTCCTACACAAATATAATTGCAAACATTTTCAGAGATGGATACTGCTTTACAACTTCCTTTTTCCTTTTAATAATATCTTGTGTTTTGTTAATGTCTTTCTAAGTCATGGATATAATTCTGTGTTGTCATTTTTAAAATTTGCATTTATTTCCATTCCCAGATGCTAATATCATTTATTAAATACTTCATCATTTTTTTTCTCCTACTGAGTTGGACTACCAACTGATTAATGAATCCTTTGGTTTTAGGACATTTATTGAATTCTAAACCAATAATATTCTAATAATATTCCAAGCTTGCACTAAGCACTTTACATATGTTATTTCATTTATTTAACTTGCTTACAAGTTCTTGATATTACTGACAATGCTTATTCTTTATATACATTTCTATATGATTGTATGGTGGTTATTTAAAGGCTTTTCATAAATACTGCCAAAATATTCTCCAGAAAGGTTTTAACAATTAATGCTTACAAAACACCATGTGTGTTTAATTCTCCACATCCACACAACCAGTGGGTGTTACCAACTTTTAGAATCTTTTCTAATCGTCTAAGGAAAAATGATATCTCATGCTTTTGGCTTGAATTTCTCTGCTTACTAGAGAAGCAGAATTTTTTCCATTGGTGTATTCATCTTTTTCCTTAAAATATTTTTAATCCTATATATATATATATGTATAAAATATTTTAAAATAATACACATTTTAGTTACATGTACCCATGTATACATAATTTTGTCCATGCATACCTTTAAAATCATGAAGTGCTCTTTTTACTGCAAGTTTTTCTTTTCTTTTTTGTTTGCTTAACCCTCCTCTTCCTTCCTTTCACATCATCCTCTGTCCCCCAAGTAGCCTTTAGAACCACACTGAATGCATCTTTTCATATTTTTATCTGTCCTCATATACACCTCATATAATGCATAATATACATGCACACATGCTATGTATTTATATGTACAGATACGAAGTTTGTTTTATATGTTTTTTTATGAAAGGAAGGTCATATATTACATGCTTTTCTACATCCTGCTTTTCTTGCTCAACAATATCTCATTTGAAAATCTTCCAAGTCATCTGGTAGAGCTCCAATTTATTATTTTCAATGACTGGAATTTTTTAAAGCCATTTTCCTATTGATAGCCATTGCTTGTGTTTCTAGTGTTTCTTTTTCTTCTCCCACTACTAACAATGCTGCAATTAAAATCTTTTTACATATGTCCTTACAAAGAAGTATTTTTATTTTTATGGAATACCCAGGACTGTTACTGCAAAGTGGGTCTGAGTGTGAGTGTGTGTTTTAATGATAAGAAGTGATGCCAGATTGCTTTCCCCAAGGGTCTAAGCTCTTCCCTTTCCCACCAGCAATATCAGACAGTTCCCTTTTTACTATATCCAGCCAGCAATAGATATTATGGCATTTTAAAATTTTTGTCAGTCTGATGGGTGTGAAGTGATGATCACATTGTTACTGTACTTTGCATATTCATGGTTCTTATTTGTAAATTTATACATCTTTTAATTTGTTTGTCACTGATTTACCCATCTGTGACTTGTCTTTGACCATTATTTTATTGTGTTACTTGTCTCCTATTTGTAAGAGATTTTTGCACATTTTAAATTAAAATTTTATTTATCATCTGTGCTACAGATATTTTTTGCACATCTATTATTTGTCCATTATCTTTGTTTATGAGGTCTATTACGATACAAAAACTTTTAATTTTTATTTAGCGAAATGCATCTATCCTCAGCTTTTCGGGTTCTAGTTATAGTTAAGAAGAAGCCATGGTTTCCAGACACAGCTAGGTTGTGAGAGCTTTTAGATTTTTTTTTTTACATGTTCTTAATTTTGTTATTTAAGACTTTCATCCATCTGAAACTTATTTTTGTATCTGTTATAAGAAACAATTCATTTTTATTTTCTTCCAGTTGAATATCTGGGATATTAGTTCCAAATGTTAGATAATCCATCATTCTTAACTATTGAATATATACCACCTTTATAATATATTAAATTCTCATTTGCACTGGGGTTTATTTTTGGAGTATCTGTTCTGTTTCATTCCTCCATTTACTTGTTTCTATTTGATCAGATGACTTTATAATATAGTCTGATATTTGGTAAGGCAAATCTTCCCATACCATTTTTTTCATACTTTTCTTGGGTATCTTTTCTTTCACATTTTAAAATAACTTAACCAGTTGAAAAATTTACTGGTATACCAACTGAAATTGCATTTAATTTGTACATTAATTTTTGGAGAATTGACATTTACATTTATTCTTCCTTTCTAAGAACATGAAATGCATTTTAAATTTTTCCAGATCCTGCATTACATATTTTAATAAGATTCTATACATACCGTGCCTTTCTTATTAATTTACTTTTAAAAGCACCTTATAGTTTTTGTCACTATTGGAAATAAATTTGCTTGTTCATTTCTCTGTGCAGATTGCCAGAAGAAAAGCCCTTGATTTTTAAAAACATTTATCTTGAATTCAGAAATTAGAACAATTTCTATTATTAATTTTCCTGCTTTCCATGCATGCAAGTCCACAGTCATGTAACCATCAGAAAGTGATAGTTTTTTTCTCATTTTTTCCAGTACTTTTACCATTTATTTGTTTCATGTTATAAACAGTGTGAAATAGGTCATCTTTTTCTGGTTCTGATTTTAAAATTTGCCACTAGCTTTTGGCAAATTGTCTTTGCTGAACTTAAGTAGTGTCTTTCTTCTAGCCCTCTTTTAATTAGGAATGGCTACTGAATTTTGTCAAATGCCTTTTAAGTATCTATTGGTAAGACATGTGCTTTTATCTTTTACTTTTTTGCTCTACTGGACTAAATGGATATATTCTTTTCCTGATATTAACCAACCTATTATTCCTGAAATAAATTCTACTTAGTTTTTTGAAATTTCAGATTCCCTTGGCTAATATTTATTTAAAATTTTTGCTTTTATAAGTCAGATTGATTTCTAGTTTTCTATTTTACTTCTTTCTTTTTGATTTGGAGGTTTTAAAATTTCTTTTTCTTGCCTAGTTGCTCTGACCAGGATTTCTAGTACTATGTCAAATAGAAGTGGCAAGAGTGGGCATCCTTGCCTTGTACTCAATCTTAGAGGAAAAGCTTTCAGTTTTCTCCCATTCATTGTGATATTAGCTTTGGGCTTTTTAGACATGGCCTTTATTGTGTGAAGTAAGTTCCTTCTATACCTATTCTGTTGAGAGTTTTTATCATGAATGTATGTTGAATTTTGTCAAATGCTTCTTCTGCATCTGTTAAAATGATCATATGGTTTTTATCTTTCCTTCCGTTAATGTGATGTTTCACATTGATTCGCATAGATTAAACCAGCCTTGCATGCGAGGGATAAATCCCAGTTGTTCATGATGCATAATTTTTTTGATGTGTTGTTGAAAACAGTTTGATAATATTTTATTAAGAGTTTTTGCATCAATGTTCATCATAGATATTGGTTTGTAGTTTTCTTGTGTGTCTTTGTTTGGCTTTGGTATTTAGGTTATGGTCCTCTTGTAAAATATGTTTGAAAGTATTCTCTCCAGTTATATTTTTTGGAAGAATTTAAGGATTAGTGTTAATTCTTTGAATGTTTGGTAGGATTCAGCTGTGAGGCCATCTGGTCCTGGGTTTTTCTTTGTTCGGAGGTTTTAAGTTACTACGTCAGTCTCTTTATTTGTTATTGATTTGTTTGGGCTTTCTATTTCTTCCTGATTCAGTCTTTACAGATTGTACTTTTCTAGGAATTCATCCATTTCCTTTAGGTTATCCAATTTGTTGGTATATAATTGTTCATAATAGTCCCTTATGATCATTTTTATTTCTGAGGCATCTGTTGTAATATCTCCACTTTAATTTCTGATTTTATTTATTTGGATCTTCTTTTTTTTTCACAGTTTGGCCAAGGATTTGTCAATTTTGTTTTTCTTTTCAAGAAACTCAAGTCATTGATTTTCTCTATGATTTTTATATTCTATACTTGATTTATTTCTGACCTAATCATTATTATTTCCTCCCTTCTGCTATCCTTGACAGCATCATTATATATCAATTTGGGGAGAATTGACATCTTAACAATATTGAGTTTTCCAAACTATGGTCATGGTACACATCTCTAATTATGTAGGTATTCTTTAATTTTCTCAGTAATATTTTATGTTTTTCTGTTTATAGATCTTACAATCTTTTGTTAGTATTTTATATTTTTTCTGCCATTATAAATATTTTAACATTTCAATTTCCAACTGTTCATTGCTAGTATATAAAAATAAAAATTGATTTTTTGTATATTGATTCTGTATCCTGAAAACTTTCTAAATTTACTTATTAGTTCTTGAGCTTTTCTATAGATTCCATTGGATTTTGTACATAGATGATCATGTCATCTGTGAATAACAATATGTTTACTACTTCCTTTCCAATCTGGATGTCTTTTTGGAAAGAGTTAGTGTAGAATTGATTTTATTTATCTTAGTTGTTGGTAGAATTAACCAATAAATCATCTGGTCCAGCAGTTTTCCTTTTGGGAAGGTTTTTATCTATAAATTCAACTTTGGATGTAGATGTAAGTTATTTTTTTCTTGAGTGAGCCTTAGTAATTTATATGTTTCAAGGAATTTGCCAATTTTCCCTTATGTGTTGTTGAATTTATTGGCATAAAATTGCTCATAATATTCTCTTATTGTCATTTTAGTATCTGTCAAATATATAGTGATGTTACTTTTCATGTTCCTGATATTGTTAATTTGTTAAAGTGTGATTCCTATAAGCGGCAAGTAGTTGAATTATGTTCTTTTATTCTACCTGAATCTATGCTTTTAATTAGGGTATTTAGACCATTTACTTTTAATATGATTATTGATATGATTACATTTATGTCTATCATGTTTCTGTTTGTTTTCTGTTTGCCCATCAGTTTTTTTCCCTTTTTCTTCATTTTGATTGTTAAGATATTTTCAGGCATAAAAAGTCCTATCCATGTAAAATCAGATCTTCAAATTTTATGTTGAATCCAAATCTTCTCCCCTCACCCTGCCCATGTCTGATCTGTGGCTCAAGGACCTTTTCCCTCTTCTCCTAGCTCTTTTATTTCTCTTCCCTCACTCTTCCTGATGCTGCTGGCTTCTCCAGGGCTAGGTTTGTGAGAAGCTTGTTTAGAATAAAAAGGGCCATGCCTGTTATATAAAAGTAGCAATAGCAACAACCAAAATCTTTGTTTTTACCTTATTTTTGGAAGCCTCAAATGTAAAGCCCATTGAAAGCTTTAACTATTGAAAAGCATGCTCTGGTATTAGTCTGTTTATAACTATTGCAAGCCTGTTGAATTTGAAAGCTAAAAGACAATGGATGTTGGAGCTCAGTGCACAGTTGCTTACCTTAAGTGGATTAGACATTAGCTATTTAATTCTTCATTAAGTTTTACCATTCTGAACTAAGATACAATGCTGTTAAGGTAATGAGAGCTATGGTAACAATAACAAAAAAATTAATAAAGTTTTAACATCTATGTGATGTTGAAAATTGGTTTCCTTTCAACAGACAACTCTCTTCTAACTAGCGATTCATGGCTCTTTCTTGGGCTTCTTCCTGAGCCCCTTCCGTTTATGGCTTCTAAAGTTGCCACACCCATCTACATAAGCTGACATTGCTCTGGAGGTTTTTTATAGGCTAAGACCTGGGGATGGTATTCACCCCCTCTGTTTGCATTTCACTGGCTGGGTCACAGTTATGGCTAACTTCAAGAAAGGCTGGGAAATCTAGTACAGTTATGTGACCAAAGAGGAAAGAAAAGGTTTGGCAAAGAGCTAGCTAGTTTCTGTGTAAAGAGTTTCCTTGTTACAAGTGTTCCATATATTTAAATTTGAAATTAAAGGTCCACGAACATGGCTTCTCATCCCTGTCTTCTGTGGTGGTGTGTTGACATTGTATGGCCAGGTCACTCACCATGCTAAGAAACTCAGTCCCAACCAGGACATTTCATGTGTGGGGGATTGAGGGGGGGAGGTTGCTCATCACATTAACACCAAAGCTCTCAGAAGTTGCTAAGCTTTTTTTGAGAAAATGTTTTAAGGGGACTAAGCCTTTATAATGAACATTTTAAATAGAAATAGAAAAGATCAGATTTAATAGAACACTTATTAAAGCCAAGCAGTGATGTCTTTCTACTTCATGCTGAGAGTTTTTTTTTTTCTTTTAAAATTAACTCTTGAATGTCTTTTTAATGATTTTTAAAATTTAAATGTGGGAACTTAAAGTTCTATTTTCTGGAATTTTGATTTTAGACAAAAAGGTATTTGTGTAAAGAGTCTTTCATAGTGTTTATACATGTCTCTGTGTTTAGTATTTTTCTTACAAATTTCAATCCCTTGGAGTCATGGGGCACTCAGGGCCGAGGGACTCAAGTTTACCATTAGTTTAATGGTTTTGACCCCTGCTCTGAAGTGGATTTGTAAGAAAGTCATGCCATGCATGTCCTGGAGTCATTAGTTTGGCATGAAATGTTCTGCTACTTGTGTTATAGCGTAATTATTTTTGAGTTGGGCTTCAGTAAAATGACCATGTCCTCTTAAAGACCCGAAGAATTTAAGAGGAAACTGCTTGTGGGATGATAGCATTTGAAGGCTGATCTTACGTGTCAAGCAGATCTAACTCTCTCTACCCATTTAGTTACCCAGAGTACTGACTCACTTAATGATTTGAGAGGCATCTCTTTTCAAGAATAGTATTTCCCAACATGGCTGTGGAATGGTTTTGTATGTTGGCTAAACCAGCTCTGAGCAATCTCTTGGGAACTTAATATACATACTTTATTATTCAATATTTTGTTCCTTAATTTGGGGTCCTAGATGTGTCTCAGTTTTTTAATATCATGTCCTCAATAGTGATATCTGTCTTAACTCATATGCTAGAAGCCAAGGCTACTAGCTTCATTACTTTGATGATTTGATAAATACTTATTGCCTGCTAGGTGTCTGGAATCAAAGATATCCATCAAATGACTTTTGAATGACAAAGTGACCATATTCTGGCCAAAACGGAGACTTACATAGAATAAGTAAATTTTGGAGTATGCTAGAAGGTGTTAAGTGCCATGGAGAAAAATAAATGGGGGTGGGAAGTTTAAGGATGGCAGATATTGCAAATTTAAATAGGGTGGTCAGGGAGGGTGTCATTTGAACGTACATGACATTTGAACAAACACTTAAAGGAGCTGAGGGAAGAACATTCCAGGTAGATTTAAGGGCAAGGATAAGGTCTTTTAAGCTGATATAACTGAGGAACAGCAAAGAGGCCAACTTGCATGGCCAGCCAGAGAGAATGAATGAGGGGAGCATGAAAGGAGATGAGCTCTGAGAAGGTGAGTTCAGGAGTGGGGGGGTGGGTGAGCAGAGCAGAGGAGAGTAAGTACTGACCAGGAGCAAAACCTGAATTTCGTGGCATCCCTGGGAAACAGTGTATTGAGGAGGGAGTGATGGACTATGCCAAAAGATGCTGATGGGTCATGCAAGATGCAGTCTGAGCATCAACCACTGGATTTAGTTTTGCATTGAGTAGTTGTAGTGGGATGAAGAGTGAATGGGAGGAGAGGAGGTAGGGATGGGGTGGTAAAAATAGGAAGCAGAGTTAAGAACTTTTATTTAAAAAAAAATGAGAATTGACAACATGTTTTCCTGCTGATGAGAATAATCCAGGAGAGAGGGAAAAAGTGATGACAAAGGAGCAAGAGGGGAGAACTGATGGAGGTTAGAGGCAAGGAATCTGGTGCAGGAGAAGAGAGGTTGGTCTTAAATAGAGGCATGGCCAGTGCTTCCATGGGGAGGGCAGGATAAATGGGCACAGATGCTTGTAGGTGGGTAAATATAGAGGTGGGAGCACGTGCACTCTCTTCTAATGGCTATTGCTTTCTTAGTACAAGGGGCAAGGTCATCCCCTGAGAGTGGGGATGAGAGAGGACTTTGAGGAGAGAGGAGGTTTGAAGTGATTGTCTGCGAGAGGAGAATGAATGGGGCGAGGAAGTTAGTGTGATTGCTGGGCAGCGTTTTGGTGGTCACGTGTATAAAGGAGGTAAGAACTGAGGTCTGAGAGATAAACTAGTGGTCACATCTAGAAGAGGCTTGCAGGCTGCAATAATGACTTCAGATTTCATTCCACATGAGATGGGCAGCAGTGGTGTTAGAAGGATCACTTCGACCACTCTGTGCAGAATATTCTGCAGGAGCAGCAGCAAGACAACAGCTAGTTCAACAGCCTGCGTGAAAGATGATGGTGAGAGTGGTGAAGGTGGAGAAAAGGGGTTGGATTTGAGACAAACTTTGAAGGTAGAGCTGACAGGAATTGCCAATTTAAAGTGGAGAGTAAGAATGAGGCATCAGGGATGAGTTTAAGGATTGATCCTGAGCTAGTGCTAATCAGATATCAGGTTTTTCAGCCTTAAATACACATATAAGATCAACACCAACTAAGCTGACATCCTCAGCCATGGAGCAAAATGATCTCCATGTAGACTGAGGCAGTAGACCCCTTTAGGTTAAGGTTGCTAATAGTCTCATATTTCAGACACAAAGGAAGCAGATTTTGGCATGAACACACCACACAGGAGGTCTAAGATGTGTAGTTTTTCTAAGTACAGGGTGTCCTAAAAGTCTCCATACAAAGGAAAATTTTTGTAAAATTTTGTAATGAATATTTTAGAAATAAAAGAACATTTAGCTACAATTTCCCATTTTCCCTATGTATGGCGACTTTTGGGACACCCTGTATTTTAGCATATTTCTTTCAATTTTATAACTCCAAGATAAATGAAGTAGATACCAATTTAACCTACCTTTTGGAAATGTGCTGGACATTTCTTCTTTCAAAAAAATGACAGAATTTAGTTAATAGTAGGGAGCTCATTAGAGTTTTCCCAACAATAAGACAAAGTACATTTATTTTAATGGCAAGCTCTGCTCTGTCTGTTCAGTATTGTAATGTTTTTACTTTTTCCTTCTTTCAAACTTGAGTAAAACTATAAAACTCTGAAAAATGAATATGCCATCAACTTTAAGAAGAAAGATGACACTTTGCTCTTCCCATCTTAAAGAACAGCTTGTCTCAATTTTCCCAGTCTCTGTTTTCTTAAAATTTTACTAGCTTTCTGACTGGGCCAATCTGGCTACATACCCTCTTGCTATTTCATTCTTTTTTATCAGCAAACTTTCAGGATTACTAAACAACAGTTGATGTTTTCACTTCTGTCCCTTTTAAACTTAGAGACTTCAAGAGATTCCATAACAGCTCGCTAAACAGAGAAAACGAAACAAAAAGTCGCTAAAACATGTTCCCTCAAAATGCAGTTTAGTCATTTTCTTTATTGTGTTTGCAAATGCTGCCGCTGGGACTGAGGGAGGAAATGAAGGCATTGCATACCAATCTTTGTTTTGTGGTTTGGGGAGATCAAGAAGAAAAATACTACCTGGATCTTTTATTAATGTCTTAAATTTGTTTCTTCTGGTCTTCTTTCCTCTCAGCAGACTGAACAGTTAATTTCAGGTGAAGGGAAGCAAGTTTTTTATTTCCTTTCCCCATAATCTGGCTCTCAACATGAACTTGATGGCCCAATTGTTGGTGCTTTAAATTGTAAACAGCTGTCAGGTTTGTGGATTAGTGCTGGGTCAGGAAAAGCCACTTGTTATTTCAGAGGTGAAGGCAATGCAGTGCAAAAGTTGAGAGCCTGGGATCTGGAGTGCAGCAGATTCTAGCGTCACCCCTCTCTAGCTCGCTTGGTCACTTAACCTCTCGGGGGCTCAACTTACCTATCTGGAAAATAGGGGATCATGATACTTACTTCATACAGTTGTTGTGAAGATTAAAATTAGTAACATATCTTATGCAATTACCATGGTGTCCTGTACATAATAAACACTAAATTGTTGGTAGCTATTATGATTTTTCATTTTTTGAGTTTGTATAATAATATAAGGAATGTAATAAGAGTGTTACAAATGTATCATTGTACATCTTATCTTAAAATGTACATCTTATCTAGAAGGCATTTATCTTATATCTTATTATCATATATATACTTATTTTATATATATGAATAAGATAAGATCCAGATTGAACAAAATAGTGCTTTACTTTTTCCAAACATCCATGAAGGACTAGACCAATGGTTCTCAAAATGTAGTGTGTACATCAGTGGCATCAGCATCACCTGGAAACTTATTACAAATTCAACTTTTTAAGCCCCACTGTAGACCTAGTGAATTAGAAACTTTGGAACTGGGGCTCAGCAATCTGTGTTTAATGAGTCTTCTTAGTATTCCTGATGCACTGTGAAGCTTGAGGCCCGCTGGAATAGAACACGTTCCCGTTCCAAGATAATGACTTCTTCCTATCTAAAACATCCTTGGTTTAGTTGGTGCTTGTTTCATGTAACTTCTAAGCAACTTGTCAATGCTGAACTAAAATCAAATGGTAATATTAAAAACACAAACTCTTTATTCAATAAATGTCCATTGAGTGCTTAGTAGGCTCAAGGCACTATTGCTAACAAGCATTAATGCATGCATAGTATCATTGTGTTTGGCACAGTGGCAAATGGATAAGACACAATACGTAGTTGTCCCTTGGTATACGTTGGGGATTGGTTCCAGGACCCCCATGTATACCCAAATCCATACATATTCAAGTCTGCTGTCAGCCCCGTGGAACCTGCGTATATGAAAAGTTGGCCCTTGGAATACGTGGGTTTCACATTTCACCCACACTGTATTTTTGGTCTGTGTTTGGTTGAAAAAAATCTGCACGTGAGTGGATCCATACTGTTCACACCCATATTGTTCAAGGGTTAACTGTACTTCTTTTCTTGTGGTTCGAAGGCTGGCATGGTAAGACTTTTCCCCTCCCATGTCAAGAGTCTAATTGAGGGTATTTAGTGTCAGTGCTGTTTTCCTAATATGGAAGGAGTAGAACAGAAAATGATGATGATATCACTCCTGTTGGACATTTACAGCCTGGACAGCAAGGACCCAGTATAGGAGTAGGGGCATCCATGCCTGACAGTTTTCCAGCCTCCTGGTGGCATCCCATATGACCTCACCAGTTCGCAGAAAGACCCCCTCGCCACAAGAAGCCTTTATTCAGTAAAATGTTATAAAACTTTTATGATCTCCTGAGAAGAGTAGTTCTGTATCCTTGTTTCTAGTATCACTAAAACTACTCATGTTCCCCTTGTGACATCCATCAGATTAAACAGCGACTACATATATGTGAAGAGAATAGCCAGAATAAATGAAAAGCATAAAGAATAACAACAAACTCCTGTACAGTCACTATTTAGATTAAACAGATGTTAATGTTTTGCCATTGTGTTAGTCCACTCAGGCTGCCATAACGGAATACCATAGCCTAGGGGGCTTGAACAACTAAAAACTATTTCCTGCAGTCTGGAGGCTGGAAAGTCCAAGATCAAGGTGTTGGCCGCATGGGCTCCTGTTGAGGTCTCTCTTCCTGGCTTGTAGATGGCCACCTTCTTGCTATGTCTTCACATGGCCTTTTCTCAGAGTGTGTGCAAAGAGAGAGAGGAAGAGAGAGTGAGCTCTCTTGTGTCTCTTCTTACAGGGACACCAATCCTATTGGATCAGGGCTCCACTCTCATAACCTCCTTTAACCTTAATTACCCCCTTAGAGGCTCCATCTCTAAATATAGCCACGGTGGAGGCTAAAGCTTTAACATGTGAATTTTGAGGGGGTCACAATTCAGTCCATAGCAGCTAAGTATCTGATTTTACCTGCCCTGACCCATTCCCTTCCCTTCCTCTCCAGAGGTAAACTTTTTTGAAGATGGAGTGTGTTTTTCCCTTCCTTACACTTTTGTTATCCATAACATTCACATGTCTATGTCCATAAAGACTGTATTATATCATATAGTGTGCTTCACGTTTGACATGAATGGTACTTACATTTTTCCTCTCACCATTTTGTTTCTGATATTTATCCGTGTTGATACTTGTGGATCTGGTTAATTCATTTTAACTGCTGATGGATGCTCTATTGCAGCAGTCCCCAACCTTTTCGGCACCAGGGACTGGTTTCATGGAAGACAATTTTTCCACGGATGGTGGGGGAGGGGAGATGGAGCTCAGGTGATGATGTGAGCAATGGGGAGTGGCTGTAAATACAGATGAAGCTTCTCTCAGCTTGCCTGCGGCTCACCTCCTGCTGTGTGGCCCCCTACCCCCTTCCTAAGTTTCATGGAAGACAATTTTTCCACAGCCAGGGGGAGGGTTGGGGGGCGGTGGAGCTCTGCTGCCCAGTCCCTAACAGGCCATGGACTGGTACCAGTCCACGGCCTGGAGGTTTGGGGACCACGACTCTATTGAATAGATCTACCGTAGTTTATTCATCCATTCTATTAGTAATAGGCATTAAAAAGTAGTTTGAATTTTCTTCACAATCGCCAATGGTGCTGCAGTAAGCATCCTTATGCGTAATTCCGAGTGGATATATGCTAGAGGTTCTTCAGGGTGTATGCCTAGGCTTGGAAGTGCTGGGTAGTCAGGTATATTCATCAGCAGTTTTATTAGATAATGCCAATTTACTCTCTTTAAAAGTTTACACAAATTTTAACTTCTGCCAGTAAAGATTTCATTTTTATGTATCCTTCGTAATTCTTGTCAGGCTTAATTTTTGCTTATCTCATTAGCATGAAATGCTATTTTACTGATGTTTTAATTTACATTTCCCTGATTAATTATGAGGTCCGGCATCTTTCCTATGTGCATTGGTCAGTCACATGGCTCCTTTGTGAGCATGTGAACATTCATGTCATTTGTCCACTTTGCATTAGGTTGGTTATAATTTTCTTTATATAAAAGCTATTTATTTTTATTACTGACAATTTGTTTATAGCGACTGCAAATATCTTCTAGTTTGTAGCTTGTTTTTTACTTCTAAAAATAATGTTCTAATTATATACAAGATTTATTTTTAATGTAGTTAAATTTATCAATTTTTTCCCTTTATGGTTTGAGCTTGTTATGTGTTATTGAAGAAACTATTTCCTACCCAAGGTCATAAAGATATTTTCTCTGACTAGTTTTAATTTCCAAGCTCTCTATTCTTTCCTGCTGGCCTGTCAATCTTTTTGCACACTGTTTTAATTACTACAGCTTTATAGTAGCTTTGATATCTGAAAGAGCAAGTTCCTTTTCTTTAATCTCCTTGGCCGTTTTTGTCCCTTTACTCATTCAAATAAAATTCAGGATAAGCCTGTCAATTTTCATGACAAGCTACGATATTCACAGGGATTGCCTTTAATTTGTAGATTAGTCTGGGGGAGAATTGATATCTTCATGCTATTGAGAGTCTCCTGTGGAATGGCTATGACGTATCTTTCCATTTGCTTGAGTGTGCCCTTATATTCTTCATTAAAGTTCTATAATTCCATCCTGTCAGGTAATATACTACTTTAGTTTTATTTATGGTCAAGAACTTTGCAGATTAAAAAATTTCCACTTATTATGGAATGGGTATTTTAATTTCTCATTCATTTTCTAGTTGTTTGTTTCTTGTCTATGGAAATGCCATTGATCTATTTTTATTAATTGACCTTGTATTCTGCAATTTTACTGAACTCTCTTATTAGCTCTAATAGTTTGTGAATATTTTTGGATCTTCTGTGGACAGTAATATGGCCTACAATTAATGACAATTTTGAACCCCTCTCCATTTTTCTCTTATTTAGATTTCTCACCTTACTGAACTGGGGAAAACTTCCAGTTACAGGTTGAACAGTTTTGTTAATGACAAGCATCTTTGTTGTGTTACTGACTTTATGGCGGATGTGCCTATCATTGATAGCAATGGAGGAGCTTTGTTTTTTATTATATATATATATACATTTTTTAGATGAAAGAAGTTTTTTCCTCTTCCTAGTTTACTAAAACTCTGTATTGTAAAAGGATATTGACCTTCTCATCATGTAATATTTTATATTTATTGAGATTTTTTTCTTTAATCCTATTTATACAGTATTTACATTACTATACTTTACATCTATTAAATCATCGTTACATTCCTTTTTAAAACTTGTTTGGTTTGCTAACATTATATGTAGGATTTTTGCATCTAGGCTCATAAAAGTAATTGAGTTTATAATTTCACTTTCTTGCATTGTTTTTGTTCAGTTTGGATATTAAAGATTTGCTAGCCTCATAAAAGGAAATGGAGAGCTTTCCTATGTTTTGGTCTCCGAGGGGTTTGAATAAGAAAGAGGTTATATAATTCTTAGAGGTCTGGTAAAAGATGCCTATAAACCTGTCTCATCCTGGTGCTTTGGTGCTTCTTTGTGGGATAGATTTTGTTCCTTTTTAAACCACTGATTTACTTTGTCTTTAGGTTTTCTGCTTCATTTTGAATTTGTTTTGGGAAATTGTAATATTTTTCCAGGAAATTTTTCATGATATTTAAGTCTTTTGTATTTGCTGACAAATTTGTTAAGGATATTTTCTTAAAATTTTACTAATCTTTACTGCTGTGAACTGAATGTTTGTATCCCCCAAAATTCATATGTTGACACTGAATCTTCAATGTGATAGAATTAAGAGGTGGGGACTTTAGGAGGCGATTAGGTCATGAGGGCAGAGCCCTTCTGAATGGAATTAATCTCCTTATAAAAGAGACTCAAGAGAGCTTGTTTGCCCTTTCTGTCATGTGAAGACACAGCAAGAAGGTGCCTTCTATAATGCAGAAAGCAGCCCTCACCAGACACTCAATCTGCTGGTACTTTTATCTTGGATTACCCAATCTCTAGAACTGTGAGCAACACATTTTTCTTGTTTGTAAATTACCCAGTTTATGGTATTTCGTTACAGCAGCCTGAACATACTAACACATTTACTGTATGTATACATTGTCTCTCTTCATTTTTAATATTGTTCATTCTGCACACACACACACACACACACACACACACACACACACACACACAAACACACACACATTCTCTTGCTTCCTTCTGCTTTCTCTTGCCAAAGATTCATCTAGTCAAAGAAAGAGTGGTTTGATTTTTTGATGCTGTCTTTTCTTTTTCTTCTTTTTAATTAATTTTTTTCTCTGACCACATTTTCTTACTTTTTTCCTCCTCTTGGTTTACTTTGTTGTTTTTAAAACAATGTTTTGAGTTGAATGTATTAATTATTAGTTTACAACTTTTCTGTTCAATTTTAAGTCTATACATTTTCCTATACATACCACTTTAGCTACATACTGCAAATGCTTCCACTGTTTAATTATCAATATTTCATAATTTTCATTACTATTCTTCTTTGACCCTTGAATTATTTATAAGTATGTTTTTAGTTTTAAAATAAATGAATTGCATTTTTTATTGATTTTTTAAAAATTTTATTGCATTATGGTTAGAGAATGTGGTCTATGTGATGTCATTTGTTTGCTATTTGTTAAGACCATCTTTATTTCAGGGATAATTTTGGAATTGTTTCGTGTGTATTGAAAAAGAATGGCATACTCTACGTGATACATGTTTGTTAGATCAAGCTTGTTTATTTTATTATGGAATCTTTTATATCTTTTCTTATTTCCTTCCAATTGGTTTTAGGAACATTAACATTTTGCACTATGGTTATAATTTGTCAGGTTATCTTTATAATGCACCAATTTGTGATTTATATATTTTGAAGTTATTTCATTAAGAGAATATAGCCAAGTGTCTATAGGTATGGGTATAGAATAGATCATAAGGATTTGGGGAAGTCAAATACTAAAGATAAAAACCAGAGAAGAGTTGGAGAAGAAAGGCTTTTTTTCAAACTTTAAGCCAAGCGTTCAGACAAAAGAAGTGCCAGGTATGTCTGCCAAATTCATGGGAGACAGACTCATGCCAGGGGCTGTGAGCTGGATAAGGACTGAATGCATCAGGCGGGGGTCCAAGATGAAGTCAGCTGGATGCAACTCATGGCCGACTGCTTTTAACTGCTACCATACCTGTGCATTTGTTTGAAAGTGGCTGGACTTGAAGTTGCTACCTGACACTGAGCCCTGGCAGGAAGGTAGTCTTTCTTGCAGACTAAAACATATCAGAGCAGCTTCTAACATTTAATTAATTCGCACCCATGCTTTCATTTTGGAAGGATATTCCTGACTTTTGTATACTTCTTTTTTCAATCTTATTATCACATTTCATATACTGTATTTTATGATCCAGGAGGATGAATTATTCCAACTGTCTTACTTAACTGGCTTTTATTATCTGGAGGAAACTTCATGAGTTCAATTTACCTGGTAGCCTTTCCCTCTGAGATTTTATTTCTGGTGTACTTCACCATTGAGCAGAAATACTCCTATTATAGCATTCAGTTTATCTGTACATGAAAACCTTTGCATCTTAAATAAAACACTCAGCTAGTGGGCTCAGGTTTGGCTCTGTTTCTCTTCATCGGTACTTCTAAATCCGTTTACCAAGTCTGAGGTCCCGGACTCAGACTTCTTCGAAAAACACTAAGGGTAAAGGTGCTTTTTCATTGAATGTGAAAAATAGCATTTTGCTGAAGGCTATTTTGCTCAATTGCTCCAAAGTAATTTACCTTGGGGAGCACAGACCAAGTTTGAGACATTCAAGACCAAAAGGAAATTAGGCTTGTTTTGTTTTTTTTTTTTAAACAACATATATTTATAAGCAATCAACAAAAGAGAGTTTATGATGAAAATTATTCTTTAACCCGGACAGTGACATTCTCTGCGGTAAAAGACATAGCTGTCTCGTAAACATAAAAAATACATAAACCGTCTCCTCTCATTCCTTTATTACTTTCAAGTCTCTTGATTTCGAGTGAAGAAAGTAAGCAAAGTTTATAGTGAGGCTTATTTTGTTAAAATAGACAATTACCCAGATGATGCAAGATTCTGCCCTTCCCCAACTCCATGCAAACATTTGTCTCTTTTATTTAGTTTACACAAATGAAAGAGACTCCTGGGGGTATGTGCTGAATATATATAATTGCACTGTTTTAAATTTCAGTTTCTTAGTACTGACCTGGCATCTAAGATGGTGTGACATTTTTACTCTACGAAAACCATATCATGAGCTTTACAGATTCTGTAGTTGAGTCTCAGTGTTTTCTTCTTTGGTTATTTCACACCATTAAATTATATTGCTCCAAATTTGACATGGTTGTCTGGCACCAAATCTCATCTATGAATAGCCACTCCTTTTTCAAATTCAAAAATATAGAATCCAAATAGCTAAATTAAACAGCAGATAATCTGCAAATTTCTTAGGGGAGGAAAGAAGAAGAATCCAGTTAGCATTCATTTTTCCCCATTTTTAAGACGAAAACCACTTCATTGAGGTACGATTGACGTGTAAAAAGGTGTCCATATTAATGGATATGACTTGACGAGTTTGGGGATAGATATACACCTGTGAAACCAGCACCACCATCAAGGCCATAGACATATCCCTCACCTCCCAAAGTTTCTTCCTGTCCCCTCTGTTATTACTATAATTATCTTCCAGTAAGAACTCATAAGATCTATCCTCTTAGAAAATTTTAAGTATATGATACAGAATCATTAGCTGTACGCACTATGCTGTGTAGTAGGTCTTTAGAACTTACTCATAATGCATAATTGAATCTTTGTATCCTTTGGCCAGCACTTCCCCATTTCCCCCTCTGCAGCTCCTGGCAACCACCACTCTACTCTCTGCTTCTATTTATTATTACTATTCTATTAAACTATTTAGCTATTCTATTAAAATAGTTTGACTATTTTAGATTCTACATATAAGTGAGATCATGCAGTAACTGTGTTTGCCTTATGTCACTTAGCATAGTGTCCTCCAAGTCTATCCATGTCATCCCAAATGGCAGGATTACCTTGCTTTTGTTAAGGCTGAATAATATTCCACTGTGTATATATATGTATCACATTTTCTTTATCCATTCATCTGCCAATGGATATTTAGGCTGTTTCCGTATCTTGGCTATTGTGAATAATGCTCAGTGAACACGGGAATGCAGGTTTCTTCAAGATCCTGATTTGAGTTCATTTGCATAAATATCCAGAAGTGGGATCACTGAATCATATAGTAGTTCTATTTTTAATTTTTTGAGGAACTTCCATACTGTTTTCCCTAATGGCTATGCAAATTTACATTCCTGCTAACAGTGTAACAGGGTTTCCTTTCTCTACATCCTTGTCAACACTTATCTCTTTCTCTCTTTAAAAAAAAAATAATAGCCATCCTAACAGGTGTAGAATCCAGGGTCTCATGGTGGTTTTGATCTGCATTTTCCTGATGATTAATGATATTGAGCATCTTTCCATCTACCTACTGGACATTTGTATGCCTTCTTCTGAGAAATGCCTATTCAAGTCCTTTGCTTATTTTGCTTTTTTGCTATTTAGTTGTATGAATTCTTCATAGACTTCAGATTTTGACCCCTTATCAGATATAGGGTTTGCAAATATTTTGTTCCATTCCATAGGTTACTTTTTCATTTTGTTGATTGATTCCTTTGCTGCGCAGAAGCTTTTTAGTTTTAAGCAATTTCACTTGTCTAGTTTTGCTTTTGTTGCCTGTGCTTTTTGTGTCATATCCAAAAAATCATTGTCAAGGCCAATATCAAGGAGGCTTAAAGCTTATGCAGTTTGGTGGGCTGTCTTGCTATGGTTTGAATGTGTTTCCCCTAAAATTCAGGTGTTGCCAATGTGACAGTATTAAGAGGTGGGGCCTTTAATGGGCCACGGGGGCTACTTCCTCAGTAATGGGATTAAGGCCCTTGTAAAAGAGGCTCTTTCACTATTCTGCCATGTAAGGACACAGCGTTCCTCCCCTCTGAAGGTTGCAGCCCTTACCAGACAACCAGACCTGCTGGTTCCTTGATATTGGACTTTTTGGCCTCTAAAACTGTGAGAAAATTAATTTCTGTTCTTTCTAAATTACCCAGTTTCAGTATTATGTTATAGCAACACAAATGGACTAAGACATCTCTTTAGCAAAAATAAAACAAATTTGAAAGTGAAAATTGGTGTGGTCCTTCCCAGACCTTAGGAGGGGTTTTGTAAATGAGGAGCTCTGAGTCCAGCTTAATGGTAAATCAGCCTCTGGGTAAAAATTATCACAGTTCTTGTGGCACAATAATTTACCCCTCTCATTATTTTTAAATGCATCTGCTTGCTCCAGTGTGTGAGGTTTTAAGATAGTTGACTCAAGTAGATAAATAAAACAGTACAGCCCATTAACAGAAACTGCCTATTTGTAGAAAGGCCCCATGTGCCAGGTGCAAAAAAAAATACTTATTTCATCTTAAAAAATTTTAAGTTAATGATTTTTAATACCCAAGCCATTTCTAATGTTTGAGATCATTTGCACTATTAAAAACTAAAATAGGGATTGGCTGTGCAGATCCTTGGGTCAGGTTGCCTGAGTTCAAAGCCTATGTCATCCATTTAACTATGCAAAGTGCTTAGAACAGTGCCTAGCCCATAATAAGTGCTCAATAAATATTAGGTATTATTTTCATCAATGGGGAGTTTAAAAATAAAATTAATGAAAATATGTCCAAAATGAGATGAATGTTAATTTCTTTTAAACAGATCAATTGAGTATGAGGATTGTTACTGCTGTCACCTATATTTCTATAAATTGAGTCTCAAAGAATTTTTTTATTTTCTGTGGCTTTCAGTTCAGGTGGTTTTTAGCTAGCTGTACAGTGAGTCACATGGCGTTGCTTTTAAGTCCTGCCTTTGCCAAAGCTTTATGCAGACCAGTTCGATCAAAACCCCTGTGATGGGTCCAGGGCATCAGAATGTCCTATAGGCTCCCTGATGACTTTATTAGACAGCTGGAGTCGGAGTCGGAAGTCAGAGTGTGTGGTCTCCCAGTCCCTTGTGATGACTTCACTGTCACTCAGTCCCAGAGCAACCTGACTTCAGCCACAGGTGAGATTCTCTGAGAAAGATTAGAATTTTCTTTCTTCTATTTTATTATTCTATCAAAATAAACCCTAACTTACTGCTAAAATAGATAAATGTTGAACAATGAAGAAGATAATCCCAAGAGTAAATTTAAAAAAATTTTTCACATTCATTCATAACTAATATTAACTTATTCCAGACCCTAATCTCTTCACAGATCTCCATTAACATGGTTTAGGTTACCCATTACTGTTTTTTAACAAGCCCTTCCTGGAGCACTCATAGAACCTGAAAACAATGGCCCTTACGTCACCAATTGCATGCTGAACACTTCCCAGGCACTGGGCACTGTGTTGGCTTCTGTACATGCATTCTCTCTTTGTCGTACAGCCTGCCACATGAGTAGGTATATCATCCTCGTTTTATGAATAGAAAATGACTTTCCTTGGTCATACACCTGCTATAAGGCACAGTCAAAGGGCATGTGTCCTAGAAAGGAAATAGAACAGAATGGTGGCTGAGACCTCCAATGTTGGGATCAGACAGATCTAGCAATTTGTCAACCTTTCTACACTTTGTTTTCCTCATTTGTAAAGTGGATAGAAACACCCACCTCATAGTTTTGCTGTGGTTATTATGATGATAATAACTATAGAAGTGAAGAGTGGTAGGTGGCAGTTATTAATGAATGAATGAGTCAGTTATGTTGCTATGAGAGGATCCTGTTTTTTAATGTACTATAGGCTTTCCATAAATTAAAACTTTTATTGCTAATTAATGAGAGTAAAAAATTGAGGAACTCAAACAATAAAACCACTTTTAATCCTACAGCTGAGGGAGAACTTACTGAAATTTTGTCTATCCTCTCTGTATTTTTTCTCTGTACACACATATTTTATTTAAAATGGGATGCTGTACATTGTTGTTCTTTAAATGCCTTTTCATTCCATAAGGTTTATATTTTCAATTTTGCTATAGTGTTGCCATTATGGTTGCAAATGGATGCTTATGCCCACAGACATTTAATACTATTAAAGATAAACCAGGCCCTTGCCACAGGTTTGTGTATGATTCAAGAACTTGCTGTTTTAGATAAAGATAATTTGCCTGTTTTCATGTGTGTGGGGTCAAGGCTTATTCTCCTGATCTTACACAGAGTGGAGTTAGGGCAATGAGGCAGGAAGAGCCATGCCTGGAGAGAGGCAGACAGGCACACTCTCTGGGAATGTGCATGAAACTCAGAAGTTGAGTATCTCAGGAGACACCAGCAGGTTCAGGTGGGAAGCTCTGGGGACCCTTGAGCATATGTAAATGGACAATGGCTGTACCACATCTAAAAACAGAACTCTGACCCACAACCTGCAGCAACCTGCCTAGAAAACTAATCCCCTTATCTATAATAAATAGCCCGGGTAGCCAGCCAGACTTGCAGGAAGCTAGATTGTTATCTTTAGTAATAATCCAAGAAGCTAAATGATAACTTCTACAACAGTCAGCCCCAAATGGCCAGGACTTGATTAATAACTGACAGCTTCCCTAATTTTTGCCCCCACTTCCAACTTAGGACCAACCCAGAAAGCCAAAGAGGCCCCCTAACCGACCCCATAGGATGCTTGGCTTCTAGCTAGACCACCTCCAGCTTCCCTGTGGCAGCAGGATCCAACCAGGGCACACCTGAGCCATCCCTTTTTTCCACTCTAAAGCTGTCCCACTCCTCTGCCTGCCTTTGAGTCTCTGTCGAAATGCAAATGATGGTGGCTGACTCCCTTGCTATAGTAAGCTCTGAATATTAATAAACAGACTTTGCTTTTCCCATCTGCTTGGTCTTCATTTATTCCCACAGGTGCTTGAAATCCAGGTTGAGCTGCTCGTGTGTGACAACCACTTTCAGATAGGGCCCTTTGTCTTTCATGGGACTTCACTTGGTCCCATGGCCAAGTGAGGTGTGAGCTATTTTTCTGGAAGGCTAGAATCATAATTTACTCATCTCAGTATTCTCAGTGCCCAGCTCTGGCCTTGCTCACAATGAAAATTGTTGCAAAGACAGGGAAAGAGGTCTCACTCACAAGGGTTAGGCCCTTTGTTTTCTAATATGGAACCACGAAAGCCCAACATGACTAGTCTGTCTTGTTTTGATAAAATTAAATGTCACCCGAAATTCCAACTGAAATGTAAACCGAACTGGAATTGACCTGGGGTGGAGGGAGCATAGCAGTCTGATAGATTTCGCAACCACTCTAGAGAACCAGTTTTAAATCTTTTGGCAAAACTTTCCCTTTTTTTGTGTAACACCTCCCCCTAATGTAAGCCCATGTGAATTTTGAGGGAAATTTAATTAAAAATAACTTTTTTCCCTTGCTAAATGGAAGCAGGTACTATTTAGACAGTAAAGAAAATCATGGCAAGGTTAGTTGTGCTAAGTTAGATCCCTGTTTCTCAGGAAGATAACAGAAATAACATGTGGCCAGTTACTTGTCATTGAGATGGAATTTCTGTCAGCCTTCTGCACTGATACGGCCACACCAGAACCTTCACCAGAAGCCCCACACCTCATTCATGGGCCTGATCAGTTCCAGGTCCCTCCTCCAGAACAGAAACATCTGCTTAGCATTAGCATCAGGGCCTGGCATACTACGCCTGGCCTATATATTGCCCTAACCTGGTGTGTTTTTTCAGAGGACTCTCCAAATTCAAACACTGAAACAATTTTATTTTGTAGCTTAATTCGTGGCAGCCAAGTCCAAATGTGAGTAACTCTGGAGGAATTCATTCTCTGATGTCCTACGTGGATCTCAGGGCTGTAACGATACTGCTTATTGCACCAAAGCATCCTTTTAGAACCTGTCACTGGACTGTAAGCTCCACAAGGGCAGGGATGTGTCTTTCTTATCTATTGCTCTGTCTTTCTGTACCTGGCATAGAATAGCACTTAACAGAATTTTGTTCAATGGGTGAGGGAAACTTGGAATTCAGAGTCACTTGACAGAAGGTGCTAAAATACAGCAGACACAGCCTTAGCATGGCGGGACTGACAGCTATGACCCTACTGTGAAATACATACAAGCATCAACACTGTAGTAACTCTCCTTGCAGGAAGAAGGCTGTTTTGATTAGGTATTAATTAACAAATAGACAATTTCTACCTCCCTCTCTTAGTAGAACCCTTGGGCAGCCAGGAAGTTCTGCTTAATAGGGTGAAGTGAATCCAGGATGAGTAATCTGATTGCCACATTTAGGAAGAGAAGTTACCCTATACTGGCTTGTGTGTAGGGCATTTGATAGAGGTGTCATGATGAGCTCAGTCCCCTCACCCCCACCCCGTGGGAGGAAAACAGTCCCCCGAGGGTCCTAAGGAGAACAACAGTGCTTTTTCCTGACTTTTGCTGCCCGATTACTATATAGGGAAAGTTTCCTAGACTTGGTTATAACCTCTCCTCCCAAGCAGCTTAATGTAAACAGCTCTGCCAACTCTGTGCCATTTATGTACACAACCAGACTCTTGCTATATGTATCACCGGGTTTTCCCATATCCCTCCCAGATGTCTTGGTGGGGAGGAGAAGGGATTGCGAAGATGAGTCTTTTGGCATTGACTTACATGATGGGTATGAGGGCTTGTCACCGGACATCCACTTCAAGCCCCTTAGACTGTGCCTTTCTATAGCACAGAGGCTGAAAGGCTAAAAACTACATTTTCCAGATGCCCTGCAGTCAGTTATGGACCTGATTTAGATGTACTTTTATTTGGAAGGCAAAGGGAGGCAGAGGCATTGCTTCTCTGGCCAGGTCAGAGAGGCATGTGGTTTCTCTGGCCACTAGCCATGGGTGTGGACTAGTCTTGGGTGTGGACAGACAAGGCTCAGGGCACCCATATTGCTGGAACAGATCATCTGAGGCCTGGTGGGGCAGCAACAGAGAGGGCTTGCCCAAGTCTCTATATATCGTGGCAGTGGGGTGTGTTTGTAGCTCAGCCCCTCGATCAGCAGACAGCAACCTCGGCAGCCTGGTTCTACTGCGTGGCTTAGGAGTTGTTTCTAGAAGAACCTAGAGTTTGTTTCTTTAGCCCTCCCAACATTCTGTAAGCCATTTAGCACACTGTAATAAACCCCTTTCTGCTTAAATTAGCCAGACTGAATTCTTTGCAGTGGAATCCTAATCACTACAGCTCACCACCATGAGGGGCTGAATCAAACTTTCTGAGTTAGATATTACCAAAGGTTGCCTTCCCCAGTTACTATTGCCTTGGTTTTAGACAATTATTTGCAAAACTGCTGATGTGTTACTTTCAATTCCTGCATTCCAAGCTATTGTGTATTTGTCCACTGTATTCTAGTACGTGGTGAGCAATTAGAAACCCAGGGTTATGGGTTTGATTATGTTTAGTAAAATGTTGTATCTGTTACACATTAAATTCTATGTTCAGAAAAGTGTTGAGCCTACTAATTTATTCATCCAGGGCCTGGGCTTGCGATTGCCTTGTCTGTTGTTAATGAGTCTTTGCTGCTGGGTGTCTCAGAAAACTCCAGATGATGTATAATATAAAATAGATAGCAATAACTATTATAATAAAGCATTATATTTGTGCCTTCTTTCACAGTTTTTGAAAACATGATCTCTTATGTTGGAGAGAAGGGAAGGTGTTACCACAAAGAACACTGAAATTCAGAGAGGTATGATAATTTGTTGCAAGTCATGAGGTTAGTTAATAAGTAGCAGAACCACGTCAGAAAAGCTTATCTTTGACAAGGAGAAAAGCAACTGCCTGATGCACCAGGTTTCCTCCGCTAACCAGCCGAGACTAGGCTGCGACGTCTAATGGAGCTAGCTCCCCCTTTTTAAAAATTCAACTGAAAAACGTTCATCGGATGGTGCAAAAAAGTGGCCAATGCCTTTAGAGTTAGGAATGTCTTTGCACAGGCTGGTGGTGTTGACAGAGTAGGAGTTGCAGTGTGAGGGAGGCAGAGAGGATTCAAACCGAAGCGATTCCTTGCAACATCTGTTAGTGCTGAGGCAAGCTTGGGTTACTGCTTTCTTCCATAGAACGAGGATGTGGAAAGCAGCCGTAGGAAAAGACATTAAGGGTGGGCGGAGGCGGTGGAGGAGGGCGGTGCTGGCTTACTTGCGGGGAGGCAGAGCAGGTGACCTGCTGAGCCCAGGACCTCAATTGACACTTTTTTTTTTTTGGTTGTACTTCTTGCTATTCATTCCCAGTATTAAAGATTCCTTCAGCAGAATGGTTATGGGTCTGAAACAGAATGAGAATGAAGCATTCTTTTCCACCAGATATCTCTTTCGGCCCTTTTGGCTAAGACTTTCCTGGACTTAGTTTTAGCTTTTCTGGTACATGAGGAGGTTTCCCCTTTGCTGTGGAAGGATTTACATGTAGCCAAATGTTTCACAGCCCTATCTGTAATGCGCTTTAAAGCCTTTTCTGAAAGTGAAATTTATTTAAAGGAAAAGCTGTTTCCTACTAGTTGGAGCAACGTCTAGAAGTGTGATTCATGCAGCTGGTCCCTAGAGCCTTGATAGCAGAACTTGCCACAGAGCGAGCCTAAAGAGGTTAACCTTTTATAATGCCACAGTTGGTCTTTGGCGGCCCTGCCACTGGGAACTGAATATTTCCAATACCTTCTGTTGTTTTGCTTCCATTGGCAGGACAGAGCAACTGACTGATAGTAGTAACTAAAGCCTTTGGAGTGTTGCAAACTATCATTACAGGAGGGAAATTGATGGCTAGCAGGGTGAAGAGAAGGTTAAGGCTCCCTGTTCCAGGAACTGGCTTCAGAAACCATGCCTGGTCCGCCTATGGAATCGGGTCTGGAAAAGAGCCGTGGCCATATCCTCACATCATGAAAATTAGATGGGCTTTGCACGCAGACAGACCTGGGTTTGAGTCACTTTACTAGCTGTTTGATATTGGGTGAATTATTTAATCTTTCTCTCAGCCTGGGTTTTCTCATTTGTAATATAAAGATGATACCCTTAAAGATCTGTTATGGACGCTAAAAATAAATGGTTTTAAGGTACCAACCACAGTGTGTGGCGCATGGTCGGTACTCAGCAAATCGCAAATGACCATTCTGATTATGCTCGTGGTTATTTGGTGTTTATTTTCTTAACCAGTGCTAAGTTTCTTTCCAGGAGCCCCTTCTACTCAAATCTGTCCTTACCTAGCTCTCTATTTCTGTTATGAACACGAGGTTTACAGGCAGTGTTTCTGTTTCTGTATCTCAAAACTTCTGTGTTTTTTAAAAACTTATCCTTACAATAGTCTTGTAAAGCTGGCAGCCAGCAGGGTTAGTGTCCTTATTTCAAAAGAGGGAATAATGAGATTAAAAGAAAAAAAAAAGAAGTAGAGAAAGACTAGGAGTCCTAAACTGGGGTTTATGGGCTTTAAATCCCTCAAAATTAATACAAAAAAAATTGTGTTGCATTTTGATTGCAAGAAATCTATAGCTTTCATCAGATTCTCAGAGGGGTCTGAGATCCCCTCAAAAAGGCTAAGAAGCATTGTGGGTGAAGACTTCCTAGATGGGAGAACTATCTGGAGGCAGTTCATGGTTTGTGCGTCCATGTAGGCAGAATAGCAGCGCGTTTGGCTGGTGTACCTCTTCCAACACGATCCCCGGAGCTGCTTTGAAAATGTAGATCCTTAAGCTCCAGCTCAAACTGACAGAGTCAGAGTGTCAAGAACTGAAGCCGGAGAATCTGGCATTTGAACAACTTCTCCAGGTGATTTTTATGGCTACTCAAGTTTGACAATCCACTGGTGTGGTAGTAAAACCTGCTTTTGGAACCAGATCACCACTCTGGGACCCACCACTTACAGCTACGGGAACCTGGGGCCGTTTCTTTGGTTTCCACACCTGCCAAGTGGGGTGAATAATCATGCCTCCCTCATAAAACATTCATGAACATTAAATAAGATATTGTCTGGACAGCATTTAACTAAGGGCTTAATATGGTAAATACTCTGAACTGATAATAATTGTTATGAGGTTTATTACTATCAGCACTATGATAAGGGAGATTGGAGCAAATCGAAGCCTTTGACTTTCTGTGGGAAATTAATGGATTATTGAGTCAATTGAGCATTTACTTCAGCTGCTTTTGAGAGCCTGGTTCACCTGCAGTATCTGTCAGTATCCATCTGACACTGTGAAGACTGATGAACAAACCAGTCATGTTATAGGTGATGGGCAGTTTCATTTTCTTCTTTCCTGTTAGTTCCTAATTTTTCTACATGAGCATGTATAACTTAAAAAAAACTTTATTTTTTTTAAAAAAGAGTCTTTTGCTGTATGATTTACTGAAAAATAATTCAGAGATTATTATCTGTGACATTATGATAAATTCTGCAGTTAATTGATCAGGAATTTCATTCCCTATATTATGTTGTTTGAAAAAATTAAATTAGATTATACTTACATTACTTTGGCTTAAAGGGCCTTTTTCAGGAAATGAAACACACACTCAGTAGAAATCCTGTCTGGGTAGGCATGACATTATTGCTGCAGAAGTTAGAATTCTAGAGGATGTTGCCTAATGTTGGAATAGTTGCATATCTTCATGAAAAACTGAAAAAATTCATTTGAGAGTATCCTTCTGCAAGAGCTTCCAAAGTTACTGAGACAGTCTTACAAAATATGTAAGATAGGCCGGGCGCGGTGGCTCACGCCTGTAATCCTGGCACTCTGGGAGGCTGAGGC
>RJWJ010011662.1:0-43808 GCA_004363605.1 Indri indri | reverse complement strand
TTGGAAAGAAAGAAGAGTCCTAAATGATTGTCAGATGCCGAGTATATATTATTTAAATATGGCTTTATTTGAATGCTTATCACTAAGACTTTATGTCAAACTTGGAGATGGCTCTCTGTTAAACTAGGTCTTCTCCTCTGTGATTTTTTTTTTTTTTTTTTTGTACATTGCAGCCAGTTATCATTAAGAGATTTTTCTTTTAGGCAGAAGATATTTTTCCTTTAAACCTTATATTCCCCTGAAAATTCAGGAGCAAAATTATCCATTTATTTCTTTTGCTGTGGAAATAATGGAATTTTTTTTCTTTTTTTTTTTTTTTTTTTTTTTTTTTTTTTTTTTTTTTTTTTTTTTTTTTTTTGCTGCTTAACTTTTTTCATAAACTCAGCTGAAATTCATCTTGTAACATAAAGAAGTAGATATCTTTGTTCTTCCCTTGAGCGTTATACAGAATATTCTTAATTATTTTGGACAATAAGGAAGATAAAAGAAGTGGAACATGGATATCTGTAGAATGGGAAATAGTTCTGAGTGGTGATTTTCAATGGAGAAAATTAACTCTACTGAAGCTGTTCTGTGCTTCTGGAGCCCAAGTTTTCAAGTGTCTCCTTCTTTCTTTATTTTTGCTCCATTTTCCTTCTCTGAGGACACAATTTATTCACCTCTATGGGTTAAAATGGTGGATCTTAGGAGTTCACAGCACCTTTCAGCTCAAGAACCTTCTACCCACAAGTACAGTAAAGATATGTCTTAATATAAATTCTTGAGAAGGATAATATTGGCTGATGACTAGCAAATGGACTTTTTGGTATTGCATGAACTGTTCACTACTGGTCCAGTTAGTCATGACCAGGATTATAAGGTGATAAGGTACTTTGAATTGCCCACTTCAGGACCCGTGGACAGACGTGCTTACATGACATAATCATTCAGAACTGTGACTGGCCAAAAAGAGTACTTATTTTTGAGAAGGTTACCTTTTTGACAGCCATAAATATGACTTTCATTTCATTTATATATATAGTTATCTTTATTAAGGAAAGATATTTAAAATATCTTCATAGTCTTACTTGTCTTCATCATACCTTTAAGGCATTTTGACTCATTTATATTCAAGACCTTTCAGTTTCATTAAAAATGGTTGCTTAGGACATTTGCTTTTCTCTTAACTCTAGTCTTATGCTATTTTTCCCTTATGCCTGGCACTGGGCTAGAATACTTGTCTCCCACAGATACCCTTCAGTCTTCTTGGCTGGGCCTTCAGGTCCCATTCCTCTGGCTTTTCCTTCTGCTTGCTGCCTCTAGGAGAATGCTTTGCATTAGCTTAGGTTCTAATACCCAAACTTTAGTACTAGATCACTTGGTGAGTATCTTGGCTCTTTTCAAGGTTCCAAACCTTGTTTAGATCACTCATGTGACTATTTACATTCAAATTACTTCTGTGACTCTCCACTTTCTTTCCAAGGAGGGCTAATAAGAGCTCTTAATGATAAAGGCAATAGTTTCCTGTTATTTTGTTGGCTATGTCTAAAAAGTAGGAGAAATATTGTTTTCATATTTATTTTCTGACACATGTGAAGGAAAGCCAAATCAGCATCTATTAGGAAACAGATGGAACTATTATGGTGAAAAATTGATGACAGCAAAACCTTCTACTTGGAAGAGCATTTTAACTGGAAGGGTATCCTTTTTTTGGCTAATGACGTCAGTTTAATCCTTTTTTTATTTCAGCATATAACAGGAGTACAAATATTTAGGTTACATATATTGCCTTTGCCCCACCCAAGTCAGAGCTACAAGTATGTCCATACCCCAGATGGTGTGCACCGTACCCATTAGGTGTGAATATACCTATCCCCTCGTCCCTGCCCCCACCAGCCCTTATAAATTCCACATATTCTGATTTTTTTGAAATTTGATTTTAATGTCCTTTGAAGCTGATATAAATTATAGAAAAAAATCAGTCACTTCAAAGCTTTTTTGTTGGCTTCTTGATACATTCTCCATTGGTCTTTCCATCCAAGGCAGATTTAATAATATATCTGAGCCTCTTAACAACAATATCAAAACACTAAATGCTTTTCTATTCCAGTCCTAGATGAAAGCACCCAACACAAGATACTGTATCACATTGTCTCCCTAGTTTACTGGGATATTAGGATTTTTGAGGTTTGATTATCCAGGAGACTAGATTATTTGAACTATTAAGACATGAGAGACAACTTTTTAACATAAAGTAGTAAACCATCAGTAAGCTGTTTTTTCCTTTAAACAGGACCTATCTCCCTCATTGTGCATAGTTATAGTATTGCAAAACTTTCAGTGTTATAATTTTAGGGTTTATAAAATCTTTGAAAGTTAACTTCTTTGAGTTGAGTTTGGCATGGACTGAAGGCATAGAGAAGTTCATGCCTGTAGTAGTGACATTTCCTAAGCTTCTGTTGTGGAGATAATTTATCTTAACTGTGTAGACCACAGATCCAGACTGAGAAGTCAGCACAGGCCACTATATGGCTCCAGACACCACATACTCTGGAGATTCAGACACTATTTCTACAACAAATTCATTAAATGTATATTGTTAAATATGATTTACATTATTTTTTTTTACCTACATAATACTTTTCCTATGAGTAAACTCAGAAATTTGGGGAAAAAATCCTTTACCAGTCCACCTATCCTAACTTCAATTTAACAAATATTGTCATTGAAGCTAATGTTCATTTATAAATATATGCTAGAGAGTAATGTTGATAGTTTTTAAGCCCATGCAAAGCTCTCATTTCAGTAGTCTAGGGAAAAGGTGATTAAGATCCTGTGAAGCTTGGAGTTAGGCTTACTTTTTCTTGCTGCAATCTGATGGGATATTTATTTTATTATTCACTTTCTTCTCTCTCCATTTGTATGCACTGGTACCCCAGTACTATCCAGAAGTGAATTAAATGGCTTAGATGCTGTGATTCTGCAGCCATCAAGATATTAGAATGGAAATGACTCTCTAAAGGTGTTCGCATATAGAAGAAGCTATTCAATGTACCCAGGTCCATTTTAACCTAAGAAATATGCAGGCAGCTTGTTAATATCTTAAAATGTTTACTGTTTTTGTCTATATGGCTTCTCAATCAGTGAAGAATTATTTTTAAAAAATGGAATTATAAGTAAATGCAAACATGACAGAGAAAGAATAACATATTTCAAATAAATACATGAAATTTCATCTTCAGGTAGCTGAAACAGCTAACAGTTCCCCACTCATTGTGTATCAGTCTGTCTGCATGCTGTAAGGTTTGTCCAGCATGAGGAAATTACATCACAGTACTTTCAAATATTACTTTCTAATAAACGTTATATATACTGTTACTATTTTATAAACACTTTCTGCAATTGGTTGAAGGGTGGAAGTGAACCATTTTTGGCCGGGGCAGAATTTGTAACTGTTCTGTTATTCTCAAAACACCCTATGTTACCTCTCAACTGCAATGTCACTAATGCAACAAAAAAGAAGTAGGAGGTCAGCAAAGTATTTTTGTCATTAGAATCTGTTCTAAATAAGGCTTTTATTCTTATGATTTCAACCCTGCAGTGCTCTGAAACTTGGGCAGTTTCCCTCTCTAAAGCCAGGACAGAGTTGGCTTTTCTTCTCTCTTTCCTCTACTCTGCCCGCCTCTCCCTCCTCAACTTTTCCTCTTCGCCCCCCACTTTTCTTCTCTTCTCCCTCCAACCCTTTTCGTTTTTCCCACCTCTCACTGCCCACTTTTTAAATTATTTTTTATTTTTTATTTCAGCATATTACGGGAGTACAAATGTTTAGGTTACATATATTGCCTTTGCCCCACTGAGTCAGAGTTTCAAGTGTGTCCATCCCCCAGACAGTGCGCACCATGCCCGGTAGTTGTGAATATACCCATTCTGTCCTCCCCCTTCCCACTTGCCCGACACCCGATGAATGTTACCACTGTATGTGCACATAAGTGTTGATCAATTAACATCAGTTTGATGGTGAGTACATGTGGTGTTTGTTTTTCCATTCTTGTGATACTTCACTTAGTAGAATGGGCTCCAGCTCTATCCAGGATAATACAAGAGGTCCTAGACCACCACTTTTTGATATCAAACATCTATTAAGCTCTTGTGTAGCAAATACTGAATATGTTACAGGGACACAAAAAACAAAGAAGATGATATCATTGACTTTGAATGGTGCACCATGAAAAAAAAAAAAAAAACCAAAAACCAGTTTCAAACTGTTTTGAGTGGGCCCCTAGTAGGAAACACATTTTACCTTGCAACCCAGTGCACATCTACACACATATATTAGTTTCCTAGGGTTACTATCAAAAGTTCCACAAACTAGGTGGCTTAAAACAATAGAAATACATGGTCTCACAGATTTGCTGGCTAGAAGTCTTCAATCAAGGTGTCAGCAGACTGGGCCATGCCCCCCTGAAACCTGGGGGAAGAATCCTTCCTTGCTTCTTACCAGCTTCTGGTAGTTTGCTGGTAATCCCTGGTATTCCTTGGCTTGCTACCACGGTGTTTCAACCTTTGCCTCCGTCATCACACGACATTCTCCCTGCCTGTGTCTTCTGATCCTGTGCCAGTCAGATTGGATCAAGGGCCCACTCTACTCCACTTTGACTGCATTTTAACTTAACTAATCACATCTCCAATTGCTCTTTTCCAAGTAAGCTCACATTCTGAGGTACAGGGGTTAGGACTTCACTATATGTTTTGGGGGAACACAATTCAACCCATAACACACAAAATGTATACGCAATGAAACAATAGTTTCATGAATCGATATTCATTTTTTAACTGTACTATTTTCTTAGTCTTTTTTATTACTGAAAAATTTGGTTTTCACTCACTAAATTGATTTTTCTGCCCACTATTAGTGGGCTAGATAGAAGCCCCAGTCAGAAAAACACTGTTCTAGAAAGGCAGTAGGCATGCACAGGAATACTTACAATATAATACTATAGGTGCTAACAGAAGAATGTATAACATGAATATTCTAGCATGGGGAAAACTTTGTTTATGTAAGTAATGAAAATCTGCACAAGAGGTGACCCTGATTGGCTCTCAAAAGACAGGTAGGAATCATCAGCAGTAGGGATGGGGATTTGAAGGAAAGATGAAGGAAGAAGAAAAAAGTAGATATGTAGAGATTTTACTCTTGGATGATAAGAGTTCATGGGAAAATGAGGTCAGTTTATGAAAGGTCTTATATAGCATGCTAAGGACTTTAGCTGTTATTCTGTAATAGTGGAGACTTATAGGCAATAACATAATCGTTAACAATATGGGTGAGAACTATTTGGGTTCAAATCCCAATGTGATCTTGAGTAAGTCAGTTCTTTGTCTTGGTTCTCTGATATGTAACGGAGAATATAACAATATCACCTTCCTCATTGAGTTGTAGTAGTAAATGAGTTATTACATAAAAAGAATTGTTCCTGGCCTATATATTAATAGTAAGCCCACAATCAGGGTTAGTTATTGCTTTTGTAATTATTTTGAAATCTTTTAAGCAAGGAAGTGAAACAAGGTGAGCGAATGTGAGTGGATAGTTTGAAGATCATTACAGATATATCTAAAGACTAAGGTCATTGGGTGAAAGGTAAAAAAAAGACCAACCAGTGCTACGTGACAGTTCCAAAGTCCACCCCTCACAAATATTTGATTCTATCCTCCGACTTCCAGGTTAAATGGAATAACTAGTTGTTTAGGTGTCCTGTAGGTATAGCTCAATCAAGTCTGTCCCTCTAGATAATTCTATTCACAGGAGTAAATTTGTCATGATTTTTATAGCTTAAGCCCAAAAATGAGGGCATTGCCTTTTTATAATATTTCATAAACTTATTTTCAAAGGAAAAGGAAAACCCTGGAGATGTATAAATACACTTGGAACCTCAAAAAAGATTGTTTTTAGAATAAGGCAAGTTGCAAATGGGCAGATTAAAATGATCTGCTTTAATTATGTCATTCTGATTTGTGTAATAAACTGAATGTAATATATTTCACAAAATTTAATGAAATGTTTCAGAAATCTTTAGCTAAGACTTTGCTCACTGTGAAAGTCAAATAAAAATTTTAAAATAAGTTTTATCACCATTTGGGATTACTGTTGGGGATAGATCCAAAGGTTTGTTATAATTTGACATTTCCTTTTGTTTAAACAGTCTTCTTTTTGTTTTCAGCCCACCATCCCTTTTGGTTTTAATGTAGTAAGAGCTGAAAATTCTAAGGTCACATTAGTAGCTGTTACTGTAGTTGCACTGCATGTGATGAATATATCTGGGAAGAAATCTGTCTCTCAACTCCACTCTGCAGCAGCTGCCTTCAAATTGAGCCAAAAAACTGAGCCCTCCAAATGAACCACTGCGATGAAAGGATATCCAAGGGAAAGGTATAGGAAATGATCCTTGGGAGCCTGGGTCAACCTCACCCTATAAGAACCTTGTGAGCAGGCAAAGGGAGCAAGCGCAAGTCCTCCCAAGGTGAAATTATGGGTTCAATTTTAGGAAATTTGAGATACCTGTTAGATATCCAAGTGGTGATGTAAATAGGCAGATAGGTACACGAATTTGAGTTCCAGGGAAAGGTTGAGACAAGAGTTGTAAATTTCAGGGTTGTCAGCTTCGAAATGGTGTATTTGTCAAGATTGTATTTGGTTGCAAATACCAGAATAGCAAAATCACGTTGGTTTAAATGATGTAGCAGTTTATATCTCTTTCATACAAAAAGTCTGAAAGTGAGCAGTCCAGGAGAGTATGACTCCACAATCATCAGGGAAATGGACTCTTTCTATCTTGTTTCTCTGCTATACTCAATGTGTGACTTTGATCTTATGGTGTCAAGTGCTTGCCTGAGCACCAGCCATTCTGTCTCCATTCATGCCAGCAAGCAGCAGAAAGGATGAAGTAGATTATGTTCCCTCTATTTAAAAATACTATATAAAAGCTGCATTTGACATTTCTGAGTACAGCCCACTGGGCAGAACTTAATTATTTGGACACACCTGAATGCAAAGGGGCTGAGAAATGTAGTCTTTACTTAGGAAGGACATATACCAGCTAAAATTTGGGCTTTCTCTTACTGGAGAGTAACTAAAATGCTAAGTCACAGATTATATTAGTCAGGGCACTGGATGAGATCACTTAAATGCAGAAAAAGGAAGAAAGACCAGCCCATGTTTTCCTACAGACACAAATATTTGTATTTTCCCCAGTTCTCTGGCAAAGGTCAAATCTGTACCTTGCCTATCTCATTTAACTATTGCTGTAGAACAATTTACTCCAAAGTGAACTGACTTATAACAACAACTACTTATGCATCCGTGTGTTTATAAAAGTTTAGATGAATGATTTTTCTACCGATGTCCTTGGGATCTCATGAGGCTGCAGTCACATGGCAGCTGTGGCTAGAGAGTCCAATATGGCTGCACTTACAGTTCTAGTGCCTTAGTGGAGATGATTGAAAGTCTAGGTTCAGCTGGGATGTCGGGATGGCTAAGCGTCTCTCCATGGAATTTCAGGGACTCTCTCTCTCTCCACATGGCCCTTCTATATGTATTTTTTCATGTAGTTTGTCCCACAGGGTAGCCAGGCTTACTACATGCTAGCTCAAGGCTCACAAGAGCATAACAGCAGAAGCTACCTGGCCTTCTTAAGACTTAGCTCCAGAACTGGCAGATGTTACTTCTGCTGCATACCCTTGGTTAAAGTGTCACAGGGCCAGATTCACTGTGAGCGAGGCCTTCACAAAAGTGTAAATACAAGGAGGTAGAGCTCATCTTTGCAGATTAGCTACTACGTGCTCTAATGACCAAAAAGATTGACAAATGTAATATGACTACATCATCTAGAAAGCAGGGTAAAGACATTATTTTGCCTAAGGGCAAAACCATAGTATCCTCACTGAGATCATTTCATGGCCTCCTGGTCACCATAGGAATGCTATCATGGAGATCCATAAAAATTCCATTGAAGGTGACCAGAATGCCCATGGTGCTGCCATGTGAATTAGTCAAATGAATATTTGAATGCATCTCTTGTGTCATATGCCATATTAGGAACTTTAACAAACATTATCATATTAATCCTCACAATAATACTATAAAGGAAATATTGTCTGCATTTCACACATGAGGTTGAGCAAATTGTCCAAAGTTACACATTCTAGTTAAGGGTAGAGCTTGTAAGATTTAGCTCCCGTCATTTTCTCACACTTGGCTTGCTACTCATGCTGACTCATTTTGCATTTTGTGTCTCTGTGGCTTTAGAAATGATGTTTCACCAAGAACACCTGATCCTCCATTGATTGCCTAAGCATTTATTTTCTAAATGAAGCTTAGGAAATCATCTTCTCAGACCCCTTCCCTGACCACCTTTTTTCATCTTCTGATGTATTTATTTAGCCTTTTCTCTCCTTCTTAGGTACTTTATACACAGTCCTAATTGTAACTCTAATAAGTATAACTCTAATTATAATGTTTGTCTCTCTAATTGACTATGAGCTCCAAAGAAGGCATAGACATTTTCAAAAAATCTTTTCCTCCTGGAAACAGCCGAGTGCCTGGCAGCTAGTGATTTCATTGATTAAGGATTAAATAAATGAAGGCATAATCCTTGCCTTTAGAATAAGTCATGAACTTCTGGGGCCAGGCAGGTAACATCAATATGGACTCTTAAACTGAGCATAAACAATAGAAAATGGAGGGGTATGGAGAGAGTGCTATGGTGATTGCGGAAAGTTTGTTTCCACCAAAAGATATTCAAACTCAAGCTTTTAATAAAACAACAGCAAGCTTAAAAAAGAAGCTACAAACCAGAATAGCTAGTAGGATGCAGTTTTGCACCCTTGCCTTAGAGACCTTATAATCTCATTAAGGGGGACAAATACTAAGAGAAGTAAGAAAGGATTGAATTAAGTAGGGAGAGGGTTATCCATAGAGCTCCCACATTCTGCAATGCACTGAGGAGGCAGAGCAGATTAATTACATGGCCAGGTCACAGGCCGCCCCTTTAAGTGGCTTCTGTGGTCACAAGTACTTTCCCCTTCTTAATTTAGCACGTTTTTTTATTCAGTGTCTGTATACTGCCCCAGGACAGTGAATGAGTTTACACAGCTTCCAAAGACACTGTTTGTGCTCTTGAATAATTACTTGAATCTAGATTAGAATTTTGTTATCCAGCACAAGGAGCAGTAGGAAGGCTCCTAGCAGAAGGATCACTCTATTCATGGGCTCTTAATTAGAAATGGGAGGGACTTCAGAGATCATTTAAGCCCAGAGAAGTTCCTTTATTGCTTTAGGTCACATAGGTAGTCTGTGTCTGAGCCAGAATTCAAACTTCAGTCCCCAGCATAGCTTGGGAAAGCTGATGCTCTGACGACTCACCCTCTAGTTGAGTCCTTTATAAAGTGTATTCTATGGTGGCTCCTGAGGGCCACAGGCCAGGGAGGGGCCAGGTGTTGAGTGAGGAGGGCTCTGGACTCCTCAAGCCCCTGCCATCTGAGCTGCTCTCCTTTTTATATATTTCGAATATTGGGCTTCTTTTACTTTTTCAAAATAAAAGCCTTTCTTTTTTTAATTTTTATTTTTTTTAAATTTCAGAATATTATGGGGTACAAACATTTTGGTTACATATAATCCCTTTGCCTAGCCCAAGCCAGAGCTATAAGCATGCCCTTCCCCCATATAGTGAGCTCCGCACCCATTAGTTGTGAGTTTATCCATCCCCACCACCCCCCTCCCACCTGACTGGCACCCAATGAATATTACTTCTATGTGAGCACCAAAAGCCTTTTATTAATAGCATAAACACAAATATAAAGAAAATAACATGTCAGGTTAAATTGGTCAAATCTTAACATTTTACTGCTTTATATACTTCTCTTCTGTCCTTTCTTCCTTCCCTCTGCCTGCCTTTTCTTCATCCTCTATTCTTTCTTCCTTCCTCCTTTCAATTCTTCCTTTCTTGCTTCCTTTGCTCATTCCCTCATACTTTTCTCCCTCCCTCACCCTCCTTCCTTTCCTCCCTTCTACCTTCCTTCCAACCCTCCCTTCTTTTCTTCTTTCTCCCATTTAAAAATAAGTAACACATTGTAGATATGGATGGAGGCTTCTGTGTACCTCTTTCCTATCCTATTCCCCTCTTTTCCTCCCTGGAGGTAAACTCTATCCTCAAGTCATAGTTCTTATAGGTACCTCAAGGGTATTTCTTACCCCTAGGTCTATTTTATACCCTTCTCTCTATATATCCCAGAACAATATGTAGCACTTTTTGTAGGTTTGCACAATGTTCATATATGGTGTCTGTTTCTTGGGTTTTTCTGAGATAGAGATTAATGTGTAGGACATTTACTAGGAAAAAATCTTGGGATAAGCATCTGTAGGAGACTGAGGAAAGCAGCATGGCATAGAGCAGAGAGAAACTGACTTAACAATGTAGTCCCAACAAATACTTTGGCTTACCATTTTGTTTTTTTCCAGCCAGGGTCCTCTTCCTTCTTGGCTTAGTAGACTTGCTTTGATTAACTTTTTTGGAGCTTGCCTGCTCTTAAAATTAATTCCAGAGCTCTATCCTCAACTTTCTTTGCTTTCCCACTGAGAAAATAAAAATTTTCTGTATGTTACTAAGGGGGCCCTCTGACTTTTCCACTTAGCTTTTAATTACTAATTAATCACTTTAAGCTCTTTTTGTCTTTTTGCAGAGCTAAAGCTCTGCAAAATTGAGTTTAGCAATAGGCACCCAATTCCCCTGCACTTATAGTTACTATTTCCTCTGTATTTCTCAAATGCCTGACATAGTATGTATTAACTGATAATTCATTTCCATCCACTGGTGTGCCATCTCAGTTCAAGGCCTGTAAACATTTTAAGAATTGGACTGCTACCTATGCCAGAGGCTATTTGTGCTCTATTTACTACCAGTAATGGGGCCCTGATTCAATTATCCTGGACTTGCCTTCAGCTACATATAACACTTTATTATTATTATTATTATCGTTATCGTTATTTTGATAAGAAGCAGATGTAATAATTGGTTTATGGCAACAGAGCAATTCTTTCCAAAGGTTACTTTATTTTTATACCTGTAATTCTCATTCCATTATGAGTGGATTTAGCCCAAGCAATCTTTGCAAGTTTTAGCCAATAAGACATCTGATAGCCAATTCAGGAGCCAGAGCAGTAGAGGTTTAAGCTGGTTTTGTTTATTTATTTCTAAGTTATGACAACAAATAGTGTTTTAATAACAGTATCAGAAAATTTTAACATACTCCCTTAAACTACACATTTTCAACTTTTAGGAATCTAATTTTTCTTAGGTAGCAAAATTCAATGGAGATCAACTTAGAGAGGGGTTTGGGGGGCAGCCACTCCCATTTCTTTTGTTATATCAGGAAGAACTTGTCAACTCCTCCTCTATCACTTGAAGTTGCAAATTAGTACCAATTAATTAAAGACAGTGGCACGCTTTCTAGAATTTTGCTTGGCAGTTAAGATGTTAGCAATTCCACTGTGTTCTTTTTTCATGGCTACTCTAACATTAGTAGCTCTATAAATGTGATTGGTAGCTCTATCAGTGATGGGGCCCCAATTCACATAAAAGCTAACACTTTCTTAGTGTGATGGATTTTGTTCATTTAGGGGAAGTAAATGGAATTTTTCATGGAAAAATTAAATTTAAATTAAACTAGGGGTCTACAGACTTAAATCCGTTTTCAGATATTATGTTCTGAAATCCAGACTCTACTTATACTGATCTGGTAGGATTACATGATTTATATCAGGTGTTACTGTTGTTTTATCAATGAGACCAGATTCCATCCATGTATACAGACTGGTGACTCTAGAACTTCTAATCTTAAAGGTTACCTTGGCAATAGGAGTTTTCTATTTCTAAAAGTGTATCATAATCTCTACTTGTACACAGTGGAAGTTTCACATCAAATAGCTGAATTAGGAAGGAATGAGTTGAAAATGTCTAAGCATAACAGAAAAATGTTATTAAACACAGTGCTTATTGAAATTCTTTAGGGAAAGGGAAAACGGCCACTTACAGGCCACCTTTCCTTTTTTACAAAACTTGAAAATAAATTTGTAATGGAGATGGAATGGTATGGATTTAACTGAGAGTTAAGAAAAGTCCCTCTTCCCTATAAATTTAGGAATTGTGCACCTATTATAATAGAGTGATAACTAATTGGCTCAATAGAGATATTCTTTTGTTAATAATATTTTTGCTGTTTTTAAATTTTTTTGGGGGGGGTGCATGTGTATGAGTGCATGTGTGTGCATCTTGGGAGGGTTGGGCATATATTCCAGAGTGGCCAGTTAAGCAGAAGCAGAGGGAGATGTCAGGTCTGTCATGGGATCTCATTTGGGACATGCTTATACAAGGCCAACAAACTGGTACACCACTGGTACATTTGAACATTGATGGTAACACCTTGCAGAGAGAGCCTGGCCAAATTAACACACTCAATTATAGCCACACCATTGCTCATTTATTCTCAGAGTTTTCACCTCTATTTCAAAAGAACTGCTCTGGTGATCCATGTGGTTCAGCTTAGAGGACTATTTATAACATCCCTTGTGCTTAAACAGGACATCAATATGATCACATTCTTATTCCTCAGGGAGAGAAAGAAGAGTCAATGCCTAGGTGTCGGTGAATAATGTGCTTGCTTCTAGCTCTCCAGACTTCCGGAAAGCTCATTTTTCTGTAAGAACTTATCATATCTGTTATAATTACATTTTGGTTCCACTATCTTATTAGACTTGGAACTCATTGACAATAAATAGAAAAATATGAAAATTACTCACATAAGCTGTGAACAACTAGTTAAAGACTAATAAATTGGAATGCGAGTTAAAATTGAATTTGTGAGATTAGTTCTGAAATGATAAATAAAAGGTATTTTAATAAGGTATTTTCTAGAAAGTAGGTTTTAACAACATCTTGATAAACACAGGCCAGTTACAGAATTGAGTCAGACTTTTTCTAAACTCTGTTCTTATTAGTTTGGGGGAGCAATTGGCCCAGCATCATGCAGAAGTTTCGCAAGGCTCATAATGTAAATTCTTCCCTGAGCCTCTGGCATCCAGGCATTCGAGTGCATACAACTTAGTGATATTTTCACAGCACAATCCTGCAGGCTTCGAGTGATGTTGCCATTTCCTGGAGTTCTCAGCAGTACAGCTCTTCCACCCAGTTGCAACCAATTTCACTGATCAGTAGCTCTGGCTTAGCTTCACCTTCATAAATTTAATAATTCACTTGGCAGGTGCAAAGCAGACAGATCTCAAAAAATGTGCAGATTCTTGGAACAGCCGGGAAAAAGACTCATTGATTTTTTGGTTGCTTTTGGATTCCAACATTTAATTTGGATATGGGGATGCCTCAGTGGTTCCAGCATGTTCAAGCCCCAGAGATTTTTTTTTTCCCATTCTTTAATTTTTATTCTACTTTCTTCTGTAAATGACTTCAATCCGTGGAATCCATTTAAAATCCATGGATATCGATAGGTTGCTAAATGTGACCAGTCATTGGATCTTAGAGTTGGGCCAGTGAAGCACAGGAACAGAGCATAAACTTGTGTCTGCCCTGGACGTTGCTGTGGGCACATCCAACCGTGATCACACAGAGACTTGGTTTATAGTGTGTGTGTGTGTTTGTGTGTGTGTGTGTGTGTGCGAGAGAGAGAGAGAGAGAGGGAGAGAGAGAATACACACAGACACAGGGCCAGACTGTCTGGATCCTGATCCCAGCTCTCCTACTTATTAGGTAGGGGATGTTGGGCACTGAATTAGTATAAACTTGCAAGCACCAGTGAACTGAGAGAACGTTTATCAGGAAGTTTGGGAAGACACATGTGTTGTTAAAGAAAAATGTAAGTTAAATTTAACAGAGTTTATTTGAGCAAGAAAAAGGGTCTAGAATCAGGCAGCACTGCAGACTGAAGATAGTTCAGAATCGTGAGCTGTATTTATAACAAGAAAATCAGAAATGACGTGCAGGGAATATCGGATTAGTGCAGTTCTGTCTTTGCTTTATTTGGGCATAATTTGGCAGCTGTCAGCCAGGGATTGGCTGAGAGTTTGGCTACTATGATTGGCTGATATTCAGTCAACTTGTGTACAAGGGCATACACTCAGGTTAGGTTAAAACTTGCTTGTGCATCGAGCTAGGTTGTAGTTCATTGTATACGGAGGCCACTTTGGGACAAATTTTACTACCCAAGTATTGAGGCTGCTTTGAGCCAAACTTAAGTCGATTTAGCCCATGACACAGGAATACCCGAAGTTTTACCCAATAGCCAGTCTATTAGGAGTGAGGAGTGATTTCCTTGAAAGAAAACAACTCATATTCTCCAAACATTAAAAGAGAGCAACTCTTCTTTGTCAATGGGAATTTCTTGGGCCAGCAGAAACTTAAATTGCTATCCCTTCTAAATTTACGTATTTTCATTATGTAACCAAAGGCATACTCTTTAAAGATGATACATATTTTTTGAGTAGCTCAAATATCTCTTTTACTGTGGTTCTTCCCAACTTCCCCAGTCAATTGTTCCTGAGTTTTGATGGCACTCAAAAAGCATATTATAGTCTTTCTACCTACCAGTAATGTCATCCATTTGGTTTATGTGTCCTTAAAAACAGAGGCTTTGTCTTATTCATCTCTGTCCCCTCAAAATTCTGGGTACATCAATTTGCTCATAGCAATTGCTCATTGAATATCTGAATGACCAAATAAATGCATGGGGACCTACAATGTACAAAGAGATACAAAACACAATGAAGAATTCATAGATGATAAAAAATAGTTAATAATCCTTGAGTTTTTATATCACTAACCTTGAAAAACTTGACTCATGGGAGGCAATTTTCAAACAACTTTATTATTTCTCCCTATTCCTTTTAAATCCGCTCTGTTGGGGTACTTCTTTACCCCATATTTTTCTTATACATGTTTGGTAAAATAAAATACATTTCCATCCCCATATTAGACTACAGACTTTGAACTTGTTTTAACATTGAGGCTTCTCTTTCTCCTGGAACTCAAGTCAGACAGAGAGAGGCACATCTTTAGCCAGGGATCAGGAGCAGTGAGCTTCTTTTCTCTTTCCTGGTGGTATGCTTCGTGGAGTTTTATTTGTTTGGAGCTATGGACAGAGTTTCCTCCAATCTTTTCTGAGTTGGCTAATGTCAACTCAGTTGCTTTAGTTGTTCAGGTAAAAAACTCTGGAGTCATCCTTGACATATTTCTTCGACACCCAATTATTCATCAAATCCTCCAAAATAATTCCACATCCGGCCGTGTCTTTCCAACTCCACTCTAAGTTCCAAGTCATCTCCCGTCTAAATTGTTTCAGTACGGTCACGCACAGCGTAAAGATGTTTCAGTCGACAATGGAACCATATAAACTGGTGGTCCTATAAGATTATAATACTGGATTTTTACTGTACCTATTCTATGTTTAGATACACAAATAGCATTTTGTTACAATTGCCTACGGTATTCATCACAGTAACATGCTATACATGTCTGTAGCGTAGGCGGATAGGCTGTGCCTAGGCGTACCGTAGGCTATACCATCTAGGTTAGTGTGAGCACAAGGACAGAATCTACCCCTGCCACTGAGGGATGCATGAGTGCAGTCTCCTCCCTGCTCTCCCTGTGCCTTCCACCTCCCACCTCTGAGGCTACTTTCCACATAGTGCACAGAGGGATCTTTCTTCAATTAGATCATTCTTCTATCCTAAACCCCCTGAAGTTTTTCATCCCTCTACTTTACATTTCCCGTAAACGTAGATATTGAGACCAGTTGGTTTGAGGAGAGAGTGTACAATGTGTCCTCTGTGACCCTGCACGCATATTTGGATAACAAAACTCAGTAGAAGTAATAGAAGGTTGTCGTTTTTCACGTCTGCCGCTAGATGGCAATGTGGGACCGCTCAAATTTCTACCTCGGTTGGGATTTCTGTGGGGCACTCACTGATGATGGTGCAGTTTACTTTATTTTAAGGTGAAGCTTTTCCTGAGGCATCCTGTGCTAAAATCCACAGAGGTTCTTGCTCTTTTTCTTTCTTTCTTCTTCTTGCTCCCTTTCTCCTTTTCAAGAGGACTAATTGTAGGAGTAAAAAAACCCCTCACAACAAATGGAAAGATTCTCAAGGTGCTGGATTTTCTCAGAGAAACACGTATCTTCCAGCATAATTCAGGTGCAGAAGCTTGGGGCTTGGGGCGGGGTGGCAGAGGGGAAAGTGCCCGACCTCCTCCCTTTAGAGACATATGTGCGCAGCTGAGGGCTGCCTGGCTAGAGGCTTGGCGTTTGGGGAAAAGAATACAAGGTCTTGAAAGTTTCATCCAAATTCATCACTTTTGCAGAGTGCCGCCTTCTTTCTCCTGAGGCTGAGCCTCTGCAAACCCAGAATTTCGGGGGTATGGGAGGGTGATCTAAGGAGAACAGGTGTGGGCTGGCAGTGACAGTGGCTGTTTTGGAGACAGGTGACCCCAGAGCTGTTGATTGTGTCCCTGGGAGACGGGGGTGGAAACAGACTCACAAGAATCCCTAGTTGCAGTCTTTTGTTTTCAATCAGCGTTCCCTGCGGAGGTTAGAGCTTCAGTGAACTTCCTCTGGGCATTCAGGCTACATAATTTTCCCAACCTAGGAAAAAGGAAGTGTGAAACCCCTTGCTAAACAAAATTGAGAGTTTTAGTACTGTGATAGCAGAGCATTAAACCAGCTCTGTTCTCTCAAGTGCAGGACCCCGTGTGACTGCTCAGGTCGCCCAGTAAAGTCCATGAAGCCCTCCGTGCCTCTGAGCAGTTTGTTCTCAGTCGATGGCACGTATTTTCATTTAGCCTGGTCTTGAGAGCCCCACTTCCTTATGCCGTAGGGGACATTGATTTGTTGTTGTATCTTGGACCTACGGGAGGGACACTTTCTCTCTCAGCTAGGAGTGGAAAGAGCTGTTAACTTTTGTAGAGAACATATGCCTAACCCCTCATTTTTTCATGTTAATTTAATGTCTGCCTTGATAGCTTTCAAAGGAACTTCCTTAAAATCTGATGTTTTTGAAGCCCAGGAACAGACCCTTTCTGTGTTTTTCTGAAACGGGCTTCTAAGGAAAATCCTCAATTTGAAAGGGCCCAGGAGAGGCCACGGTTGAATTCAGACTGATGGAAAGAGACTTTTCATTTGCCTGAAAGCGATCTTGTTTTCATGAGAATGTGAGAGTGGCTGTTTGGCTCTTTTTAATACAAGGAAATAATGTTAAGTTTCAAAAACGGTTTGGGGATTTTTTTGTTTGTTTGTTTAATGTCTTTCCAAATTATATTCCTTCTTTCTTTTGGATAAAATTCAATTAACTGTCTACCATAAATCAAATTGGGTGCTTTACTATTCTTTGATTCCAAATGAATAAGCACACATTTCACTGGTATGATCGATTTTTAGTAATCACATCACCTGCACACTTGAGATTCATTAGTCCTTGCAGCATCCCTGTGAGTAGATGTTCACGTTGCCATTTTCTAGAGGAAAAATGGTGGTTCAGAAGCATAAAGTGAGCTACCCGAGGTCACACAGCTAGTAATAAGCGGAAGACATGAGGTTGGGTTCTCAGGTCCATGCAGACTATTTCCACATTCATGTCCACTCTACTGTACCGTGGTGCCTTCTCAACAGATAGTTTCTTCATATAGGGATATAAAAGTTCAACTGTTAATTCCTATAAATTGGAGTCTATACTTTTGTAGCCAAAGATAGTCTCATGGTAGATTAGAATAAAATTTAGTCATTACTTTCCTCTTGAGAGCATTCAGTTAGTTCCCAGAAGAATGGGATGGTTCTGGCGTCATTTCCAGAAAAATTTCCCACAAAGGAGCCCACTATGAATAATCCAAAAATATGCTCAACTGCACCTTTCTCTATGAGCCAACATTCATTACATTTATATAGACCTCATCATTGCTTCATATTTCAAAGATCTAGTTTCAATAAATAACATGATCTGTAAAGTGTTTAACATATAAGAGACCTTCAATTCATCTTTCCATTCATCATTGTTTGACATATTCACAAACATTTATTCACTTCATACTATGTCTCCTAAGTATTGGGAATACAATGGTAAATAATACAGACATCACTGTTCCCATGCGGTTTGCATTTTAGTGAGGAATACAGAAGATAAACAGTTATTAAATGTATATGTCAAAAAGTTATAATGAGAGCAATGAAGAAAAAGAAGAGATAGTATGAACATAGAGAGAGATGGGAATTGGGTGCCATTTCAGCTAGATTATTTTTACCAAAATAACATTTGGGTAAAGACTTTAGTGAACTTCGAGAATAATAAGTAAATATTAGTTACAATTGCTTCCTTTCAGGAGCGTAAAACCTTATCACTTTTGATTGTGACCTTTCTTCCCAGAAATTTATTAAGTCCAATACAATGTTTGCTCAGTCATTAAATCTCTCTAATCTTTGGTTTATACATTTGCAAATGGGAAAACAATATCTCCTGAGCCTACCTTTCAGAATAGTTGAGAAGATCAAATGAGAAAATGTATGAGAGGTGGTTTTGAAATCTTGAAAGTGTAGTAGACTCTTAAGCAATAACTACCTTTTATAAATTCACCCTTCCAATTGACCTCACATTATCTTTTATTTGATTTTTATAGTGGTGGCCCATCTGGAGCTGAGTATACACTTACTATATTTCTGCTTTATCAGTTTGGAGTCTAGATTCTGGTTAATAAGTTTCATCTCACATGCTTGTTTTGCTCATTGGCAATGATTTCCTAGAGTTCTTTTGTAAACCAATGTTCTCCCACTATGTAGTCTATCATAAACAATATTTATACACTTAACTTGTCCACCACTCCTCATCCTCCATAGATCGTTTATGTTGGGGTTGGGGAAATAATGCTTTGATGTCTTTTTAATGTCTGCTATTGCCAGAGAAAGGGAATTTGATAGGAAGTTGGCCAGGTATTTGCTACATCTTATTTAGATCATAGTGACCTGTCCAGAGGTGATAAAAATTGTGGTTTCTGCCTTTTTGCTACTAGCTTAGTATCATCTAAAACCAGTCCTCTTGGTTCTAATGTAGATTTTTCCTGGCAGATCAACGTCCCCTTGGTAGGCCCCTTGCTTCCTCCTGGAGAGTAGACTGAGATATTCCAGATGCTGACTCTTGGCTTCCTTCAATTTGCCCTTCAAATATGTGGCCCAGGTCCTTCCTCATGTGGCCATCTGGTTCCATGTTTTAGGTATTCTTAAAAGATAGGAGTTTCAGGTACAGAAACTTTTCAGTGAGAAATCAGTACATATGTAGAAATTTTGACTTTCACCAACTAGAGGAAAATATATATACATTGAACAGTTAGAAATTTTGGAACCGATTCAGATTACAATTAAAATATTAAAGTCTCTTTATGCAAGATAGTATGTTTGTCAACTTTAAATCAGAAGATCATGATATTCTGAGAATCGTAATAGCAGGGCAAGCAATTAATTCCCTGAAGTTCTGCTTTCCAGGGTATGTTTAAGACAGCCAGAGAAAGTCTGTCTTAAGCAAATTTAAGGAAAAGTAAATTTGTGCCTGTGCATTTTTTTTTTCTGTTTTGTTTTATTTTTCTTTTTCCTCCAGGGGTCTTCTCTCTTGAAACCTATGCATTTTTCTTTTTTTTTTTTTACCCAAACCTAGGGATTTGAAATTTAAAATATTAACTAGAGACAGCAAAATGGCACAAAGAGTTAAGTGACCATGTGGGGAAAGCCTCCTGGAGTCTGAATAATGTAACTATTAATAGTTTTAGAGACCACTGAGTACAACTTGAAGAGGAGCCCTCAGGGACCAGACCGCACAGGGCAGAGCTTTCACCTCAGATTTTTTTGTATTAAGAGGTTAACTTCAATTCGTACTCACTGCTGTGGTTCTCAATTGCCATTTCTGCAACCTAAAGAGTTCTCTTGCTTTTGAGCTTGACTTGGATTTTAAAAATTTATTTTTAAATTGCATACATTATTTGTTATATATTCAGAACCAAGGGACTGAAGGTCTACCCGCCCTGCCTTTTTCACTGGAAGGTTCTGAATTAATTGTTTATGTGATTGTCATAAAAGCCTGATACTAGACAGTTAGTTTACAAATCACAAAGCCAGGAACCCAGTAAAGGGAGTGGTGACTTATTGGTAGTGAATTAAATTAGCTGTTAATGCCCCCTATATAAAGGAGGATGTGTTATTTGCAAGAAGTGGTCAAAACATCTGCTCAAAATGAAAGCAAAGCACTTATTAAATAGAATAGAGTATCATAATTCAGATTTCATGACTGTATATACACCTGCTGTAACACAAATTCTTTTGGTCCTCTCCGCAAGCTGGGATTGAAGACCTTGGCATTTGTGAGTAGCCCAGCATGTTTTAGTTGTGTTCTCCACCAAGATGTTCTGGATGCCTGCTGTTTTCATCTTTGCTAAGTCTGAATCCTAGAGATTGCAAATTGAATAGGGACTCTTCTTTTATGTGGTTTCAAAGGACAGGTCTGAATTGGTTGCATATGAAATCTGTGGTATATCTGAAAATCTGTAAAAGCAGTCTGTGAAACAAAAAACAGTGAATTAATTGTAGCAGTTTAACAAACTGGTATGTGACGGTATTTTAATAAAACAAAGTTTAAGTATCTCTCTTTCTGTGTTTCCAGACAACACAAGTATGTTTTAAGACCTTCTCACATGTTCTCTGGAGAACACTCCTAATACTTGGGGGAACCTTGAACATATGTCAAAGAGTTAGACAGACATCCTTTAAATTAGCTGAAATTGAGAGACAGCTAGAAGTTCACAGGAGAGATGCATCTGTCTGTCCTGATAAGACACCCTGGACAAAGAAAATAAACAATGACTTTGTATAAAACTCTAAATCAAGAATCACAAGAGCAGATATTACAAATGAAGGTAGGATTTGCAATTGAGATGTTTCTCCCATGGGCAACTTTATGTGTTGTCCTTCAGAATAAGTATCAAAGGGATACTTTATTTAATGATAGATAATAGGTAATCTTTGAATACAGTTGGATAGGCCACCTCATTGAGAAAAATATTATTTTTTGATGAATATTCAAAAAGAAAATGTCATTAAGGAGCAGGTTTTGAATTCAGTTAACTAAAATATTTTATTTTTAAAAGGCCAAAGTCGTATTGAAATATTTGATTTAATTTCCCCAAGCCAGCTTTGAAGCTTTCTGTCTATAGTCATTGTTAATTTCAAAGCTCAGTCTGTCAGTAGAAATATAAGTAGGTGTGAAAACAGCAAAGCAAGACTATGTTTCTGGCTTTTACTGTTAAAAGGATCCTTTTTTTCTTTTTCTTGCTATTTCCTAGCTCACAGACAGTGCTAGGAAAGAGAAGCATTTGAGGTCAAACCATTTTTTTTTTAGGCTAATAGGAATGATCTCTTCAAGAGTTTCCCTAAATATGCAAAGTAAGGTGAGAGAGGGAATGTTTTTAAAGTAAAAGAAAATTCCTCACCTGGGGAAATTCCTCAGGGAAGTCGGTAGGTAGAGATGAAAAGGAATAAATAAATCACATTTTTCAGTAACTAACCTTGGGAAGTAGGATTGTCAAAGCAATCTCTTGTTATCATCCCTTCAACTTCTATGATTTGATTATAAGAACCCTGAGGAATTGCTTTTTAAAGAATAATAATATAAAGCATTATATTCCCAAGTATTGTCAATGAACATTTCTTCCCTTTCCTCAACCTGTTGCTTTATTCTTACATCCCTTCCTTTCTGACAAAATTACTCTCTGAGCTTTTTAGTGGGTAGAAAGTCAGAAACTCCTTATGGAAAAATATTAAGTGGATATAAATATTAAAATAATGAACAATTAACTTAGGCATGAAGAAAATGTCTTTTCTGAGAAAAAAAATGAGATTAAGATTTGTTGAATGACCTTGAAAATATAAACAAAATGTGTGTCAGCACATTTACATCAATTAATGTTCAATTTTACAAGCTACATATTTAATTTAAAAAAAAACTTTTCTGCACTTTGGAACTTTATGTACTAATACTTGCTCGTCTCTTTGCAAACCAAATAATATAGTCATGGGAACCTGGAAATATTAAAGAAGGTAAATATAATAAAATATTCTTAATTTATATTAATTGATGGGAATTAATTAATAGGTATTTATCGGACACCCACTAAATCCTATGCTAGGAGGGACATAATTGTTCTTGTTCAGAGATGCTTATAACCTTGCTGTGATTATAAAATTAAGCATCAATGAGCATAGAGAATCACAGAAAATTTGTTGGCTGGCCCTGACTACAAGTCTATGTGAAATTTAAAGAAGGGAAAAAAAATCTCCTTAATTAGAATCATCAGGGGTAGCTCAGTACATCAGTAGGAATGGTTTCAATTTCACCTTTGGAAGGAAAGGAGAGCTTTCTTTTTTTAAAGCTAAGTATTCTGCTTATCTCTTGACTGAGGCAAGACAGTAAATTATTCAGAAACATGAAGAGAATTCTGGAAAAAGTAAAGCAAAGAAGGCAGCAAGATGGAGACGCTACAGTAAGGAATTTCTGTACGTCTATAGATACTCTAAATTAATCGAGTCTGAATTAGAGGAATGGGAAGAAAAAGAACACACTGTTTCATTATCTTAAAGTAAATATAAAATTGTATCTGTTAACTAAGTGCTGTGACCAGTCCAAGGTCCTACGCATTTTATTAAAAATAAGGAGAGCCAGGGGCTTGTTTCCCCAAGTTTTAAAAATTGTATAACTTCAGGCTTTAAACTGATCACCAATATACTGACTCTGCTATCACTGGCTTGGGACTAATGAGTCTGTTGTCTTCATAGAACAAAACTCCCTTCCCTGCTGGCTCTGGGAAACTCACATCTTTTGAGAGAGAGGATATCCACCTAGAAGGATACACAGACCAAAATGGAGCTTAGAAGGAGTAATTTGGCTCATTCCATGACTGTGGGGAAGGGAACATCATCATTTGTCTTGGCATTTTTTAGTATGTCATTTATTCTGCAACATGTATTATGATTTGCAGAGCTTATTTGCACCTGAATGTCTACACTGACAAGGACTGCATTTACTTGAAGTCACAGGAGCTAGACAATTCCATGCAGGGGCTGGCATGCCTATAAAAAGACAACTGCACTGCTTATTGGTATCATGTCAGCCAAAACAGTCTGGATTTGGACTGAATGTTGTACTTGGCATTGAGAACACATTTATGACCTGTTGGCAGAGCACAGTGCTGATGAACTGGGTTGGAAGAAGTAAGTTCTTGTCTTCCAGTTCCCTCTGGGCCATTTGATGTTTATGGGGAGCAGTCACTAACTTATTTGACAATTTAAGTAGTTTGTTCTGGAAAAATACAAACTGTAGTTCAACACATTTAAAAAACTGTTGAATTTAGGCTTGGAATCAGATAACCTGTGATTAGGAGTAAGTGCACAAATTGCTTTGCTTACAAGAAAGAAAATCTGTTAGTCACCTTCCAGTTTTTCAACCTTACCCGAATTACTTCTTCTTGTTAAATCTGAGTATCCTCACCTGAAATACGCAGGGTGATAACCTACCTTCTCTGGGCTGCTGTGGTGGATAAATGTAATAATATAATATATCTGTAAGAGCTGAGTGTCTGGCATGTAGTAGGCATTGTACCATGTGAATTTCTGACCAGACCAGGAGCAATGTGTTAATGGTGAGGCCTTTGGCAATGGAGAGCTGGGTCTTTGTTTTGTTTTTTCTTTATTATTATTTTTTATTTCAGGGTATTATGAGTGTACAAACATTATGGTTACACTTCATGTCTTTGCCTCACCCAAGCAAGGATTAAAGGCATGCCCTTCCCCCCTGCAATGCTCCCCATGTCCTTTAGTGGTGGGTTTACCCCACCATGTCCCCCTAATCCTTGGAGAGGATTACTGCCATGTGAGGACTCTAGTGCTGATCAGTCAGTACCAATTTGATGGCGAGTACAAGTGGAGCCAATTCTTCTGATCTTATGGTGCCTTACTTTGGATAATGGGCTTAAGTTTAATCCAGGAAAGTATAAGAGCTTCTAGATCACTGTTGTTTCTTATGATTGAGTAATATTACATTGTGTACATATACCAAATTTTAATAATCCACTCATGGATTGACGGGCATTTGGGTTGTTGCCACATCCTTGCAATAGTGAATTGTGCTGCCATAAACATTTGGGTGCAGATGTCTTTATCATAGAATGTTTGCTGATCTTTTGGGTAGATGCCTAATAGTGCTATTGCTGGATCAAATGGTATTTCTATTTTTAGCCCTTTCAGGTATCTCCAAATTCTTTTCCACAGAGGTTGCACTAATTTGCAATCCCACCAGCAGTGTAAGAGTGTTTCTGTCTCGCCAGCATTTGTTGTTTTGGGATTTTTTGATAGAGGCCAATCTCACTGGGGTTAGGTGATATCTCGTTGTGGTTTTGATTTGCATTTCTCTAATGATTAGAGATGTTGAGAATTTTTTTATATGTTTGCTGGCCATTATTCTGTCTTCTTTTGAAAAGTTTCCATTCGGTTCCTTTGCCCATTTGTTGATGGGGTTCTTTGATTTTTTCTTATTGATTTTTTTTTGAGTTCTAGATAGATTCTGGTTATCAGCCCTTTATCAGATGTGTAGAGAGCAAATATTTTTTTCCCATTCTGTGGGCTGTCTATTCACTCTAATGATAGTTTCCTTGGCAGTGCAGAAGCTTTTTAATTTGATTAGATCCCATTTATTTATTTTTGTTGCTGCGGTGATTGCTTTGGGGTTCTTCTTCAAGAATTCCTTGCCTAGGCCAATATCTGAAAGGGTCTTCACAACACCTTCTTTTAGAATTCTTAAGGTTTCAAACCTAGGTTTAAGTCTGTTATCCATCTTGAATTGATTTTGGTGAGAGGTGAGAGGTGAGGATCCAGTTTCAGTCTTCTGCATGTAGCTATCTGGTTTTCCCAGCACCATTTATTGAAAAGAGATTCTTTTCCCCAGTGTATACTTTTGTCAGCTTTGTCAAAGATTAGATTGCCATATGTGGATGGTTTCATCTCTGGATTCTCAGTCCTGTTCCAGAGGTCAATGTCTCTGTTCTTGTGCCAGTACCATGCTGTTTTAGTTACTATAGCCTGGTAGTACAGCTTGAAGTCTGGTAGACTGATACCTCCTAGTTTGTTCTTTTTACTTAAGATTGCTTTGGCTATACGAGGTCTTTTCTGGTTCCATATAAAGCATAGAATTATTTTTTCCAGATCTGTAAAGAATGATAATGGGATTTTGATAGGGATTGCATTAATTCTGTAGATCACTTTAGGTAGTATGGACATTTTAACGATATTGATTCTACCAATCCATGATCAAGGTAGGTTTTTCCATCTGTTTACATCTTCTACGATTTCTTTTTCTAGTGTTTTGTACTTCTCCCTGTATAAGTCTCTCACATCTTTCGTTAAATATATTCCTAGGTATTTAATTTTCTTTGAGGCTATTGTAAAAGGAATTGCGTTTTTGACTTGATCTTTGGCTTGACTGTTCTTGCATATATGAATGCTAAAGATTTGTGTTTATTAATTTTGTATCCTGAGACTTTGCTGAATTCATTTATCAGTTCTAAGAGTCTCTTAGATGAATCCTTGGGGTTTTCTAGATATAATATTATATCATCGATAAAGAGTGAGAGTTTGATCTCATCTGTCCCCATTTGGACACCCTTAATACCCCTCTCTTGCCTAATTGCTGTAGCAAGGATTTCGAGCACTATGTTGAATAGAAGTGGAGATAGAGGGCAGCCTTGTCTAGTTCTGGTTCCAAGTGGGAATGGTTTCAGTTTTTCCCCACTCAATATGACATTGGCAGTTGGTTTGACATAAATGGACTTGATAATTTTAAGGAATGAGCCATCTCTGCCTATTTTGATGAGAGTTTTTATCACAAAGGTATGTTGGACTTTGTCAAATGCTCTTTCTGCATCTATTGAAAGAATCATATGGTCTTTGTTCTTGCTTTTATTTATGTGGAGAATTGCATTTACAGATTTGTGTATGTTAAACCAGCCTTGCATCCCTGGAATAAAACCCACCTGGTCATGGTGAATTATTTTTTTGATGTGCTGCTGAATTCCATTTGCTAAAATTTTGGTGAGGATTTTTGCATCTATATTCATGAGGTATATTGGTCTGTAGTTTTCTTTTTTTGTTGTGTCCTTTCCTGGCTTTGGTATCAAGGTGATATTGGCTTCGTAGAATGAGTTAGGGAGGATACCATCTTTTTCAATGTTGTGGAATAATTTCTGTAACATAGGTATGAGTTCTTCTTTGAATGTTTGGCAAAACTCTGAAGTGTAGCTATCTGGTCCGGGACTTTTATGTTTTGAGAGGTTTTTGATTGCTGCTCCAATATCTGAGCTTGAGATTGGTCTATTCATATATTCTGTTACCTCTTGGGTGAACTTAGGGAGGTTGTATGTTTCTAGGAATTTGTCCATTTCCTCTTTGTTATATAGTTTTTGGGCATATAGGTTTTTATAGTAATCAAACATAATGTGTTGTATTTCCGTGGTGTCTGTTGTGACCTCTCCTTTTTCATTTTTGGTTGAATTTATTAGAGACCTTTCCCTTTGGATTCTAGTCAATCTGGTGAGAGGGGTGTCAATTTTGTTTATCTTTCAAAAAACCAGCTTTTGGTTTTGTTGATCTTCTGTATAGTTCTTTTGTTCTCAATTTCGTTTAGTTCTGCTTTGATCTTAGTTATTTCTTTTCTTCTACTTGGATTGGGATTGATTTGCACTTCCTTTTCCAAGTCCTTGATTCTATTTATTAGGTTGTCAATTTCTAAACTTTCTGTTTTTTGGATATGAGCATTTATTGCTATTAGTTTTCCTGTCAGGAGTGCTTTTGCTGTATCTCACAGGTTTTTATAGCTTGTTTCTCCATTATGATTTAGTTTGAAGAAGTTCTTGATTTCCCTCTGTATTTCCTCCTTGACCCCAGTAGTTAGTCAACAATAGATTGTTTAATTTCCATGACTGTGTGAGGTGGTGAGTATTTCTGTTGGAATTGAACTCTAATTTTATGCCACTATGGTCCGAGAAAGTACATGGTATAATTTCTATTTTTCTGAATTTGTTGAGGTCTGATTTGTTGCCTAGTATGTGCTCAACTTGAGAGAAAGTTCCGTGGGCTGATGAGAAGAATGTAAATTTGGCTTTATTTGAGTGGAATGTTCTGGAGAGATCTGTCAGACCCTTTTGTTCAAGAGCTCTGTTTAAGTCCATTATTTCTTTTCTTATTTTCTGTTTGGTAGATCTGTCCAGTTCATTCAGTGGAGTGCTGAAATCCCCTGTTACTATGGTGTTATTGTTTATCATGTTGTTTAGATCAGACAAGGTTTGCTTTATGTAACTGGGTGTTCATGTATTGGGTGCATAGATATTAAGGATTGTAAACTATTCTTGTTGTATCTTCCCTTTCACCAGTATATAGTGGCCATCTTTGTCCTTTTTTACTTTTGCTATTTTAAAGCTTATGTTATCTGAAACTGGCATAGCTACACCTGATTTCTTTTGACTTCCCTTCGCCTGGATGATGGTTTTCCATCCCTTGATCTTTAGGCTGAAGGCATCTTTGTGAATTAGATGTGTTTCCTGTAGACAGCAGATATTAGGCTTGTGGATTTTTATCCCCTCTGCCAGCCTGCATCTCTTCAGAGGACAGTTCAGGCCATTCACATTTATTGAGAGGACTGAGATTTGTGGTAGATTTCTATTCATATTGTTGGGTGAAATCCTGTTGTTTTGTTTTGCTCCTTGAGCCATCATGTAGTCCACTTTCTAGGCTTTAACTGTTGAATGATTTTACTTTGAGTTTCCCAGGAGTTCTGTGTCCTTCTTGTATCTGGATATCAAGATTTCTGGCCAGGCCTGGCATATTTTCATCCAGTACTCCATGAAATAAGTTTTCCAGCCCTTGAGCATCTTCTTCTTCTCTCTCTGGAAGACCGATGATCCTAAGATTCTGTTTCTTTACATAATCCCACATTTCTTGTAAGTTTTGGTCTTGTCTCATTTCTGAGTTCTTTTTCTTCATCTGATTTGTTCAGCATGTAGACATTATCTTCAAGCTCTGAGATTCTTTCCTCTGCATGATCCATTCTGTTCTTGAGGGTTTCCACTGTGTTTTGAAGCTCCTTGAATTCCTCCTTCATTGACAAGATTTCTGTTTGGAGAATATTTCATTCACTTCCTGGATCATTCTTGTGGTTTCTTTATGTTAGGATTCTATTTTCTGTTCAATTCCATTGAGTTTCCTTACAGTCCATAATTGGAATTCTTCCTCTGTCAGATTAATTGTATCATGTACATTGGTATCAGTTGATGGAGATCGAATATTTTCCTTTGGAGGTGACTTTTCTCTCTGATCTTTCATGTTTCCTGTGTTCTTTTGCTGATTCTTTCTCATTAGGCTACTTTGTCAAGGACTGGAGGTGCTGGGACTGGTTTACGGACTTAATTTTGGGACTCCATGGTATGTTTCTTGTCAGAGCTGAAGAGATGTGCTCTGGCCCTGTGTTGTCTTAGTGGAGTTTTAGCCTTTTGGGTCATCTCTGGCCTATTGTCTCTTCACCTTTTGCTTACAGAGATTAGTGAGTTTCTTTCCCTTGCTTAGATTCCCAGGAGTTGGGTCACTTTTGTTTGTGTGAGTCTGCTATCGACTACTTGGTTGAGGTGGAAGGCACTGACTTGAGCTATGAGGTTACTCTCTCTTTTGTTGCTTGTATTTTGCATGGAGGAGTCAATTGTCAAGGTATTCCAGAACCTTTATATTGAGCTCTAAACCCACAAATGTGACATACAGGAGCTTGAGTCTTTGGGGAATGTTTTGCCACTCCCAAGGGATACTTGAGCCTTGTTACCACTTTAGATGTGGTGAGAAGAGCAGCAGGAATTGGTGTGCCTAAGACAGTATATACTTCAGAAGTTGCTTCATCTGTAGCAAGGAGAGAGCTGCTAATATGTTATTCAGGGCTCATTAGTCACTATTACAGACCAATTCCTGATGGGTGTGTCAATTGGTGCAATTGCTAAGAACCCTGGTTGAGATTTTCCTTACCAGACTGCAAGCTTCTAAGATGACAATGGCCTGGGCACCAAGGGCAAGCTTTTGTGCTATGGTCTTATCAGACGATCAAAACCAATCAGCTATACCATGTCATCAAACTGTCCCCTTTTGCTTAGATCCAAGGTCATACAGATTCAGGCTAGTCTTATGAGGAAAGTATTTTTTCTCCTTTCACCCTTCCTTCAGGGGCAGAATCTGTCCTGGAAGGCTGTGGGAGGGGTGTTGGCTGAGACTGCTGCAAGACCCAGACAGGAAAATGTCTTGTCTTGTTTCTTTCCTCCTCCAAGGGTGGGTTTTGCCCTGCCAGAGGGGGAGATAACCCACCAGACTGGTGGAAGGGCACTTCCTGGGGCTACCAGGCATCTCAGCTCAGGAATTGGCTACGCATGTTATTCCACCCCTTCAACAGCAGGGTTGTCTAGTTGGTAAGAAGTACCCACTTCGGGGCTGCTAGAGAAGCCCTCTCTAAGGCCCCTGAGAAAGGGGTCTGTCCCACTACTCCTCCCCAGCAGATGTGGGTTCAGTCCCTTTGGTATTCAATATCCATTCACAACATTCATTAGCAGAATACTTCAGGCTTGGCTGAACTCTAGTTCTGCATGTGGCCATCCTAAAACAAATAGAGTGGTGGAACTGGGGAGGAGAAAGGCCAGTGAAACACAGGGTTTGGTTGGACGTGGTTGCATTCTTGCTTCTGTAGGTGTTCCCCTTGCTGAGTTTCATTTTTACTAAAGACCTGATTTGATTCTCATTCAACAAAAGACTACCAGGAGAAAAATAATTACACAATAGAATAAAATAAAAGAGTGATTTTATTTGACAGAGTCTATTCAAATGATTGTTTAATATAGGTAGATCATTTAGAATTTATAATATTAATAAATCAGTGTAAACTAAAATAAAATCTCAAGACCTGTAGCTGACTGAATGGACCCCCCCTTGGCCCAGGGGACCCCAGAAATACCCTAAAGCTGAGTTGCTGGCCTTGAGAAGGGAGGTCCGACATGCCTCACTCATGCCCGCCTCCCTTCATGGAGATATCCTTTGTAACTCACTAACAGCCCTAACAAGACAAGGCTTAAATCACACCTGAAGCTCCTCAAGTTATCACACCTGCAGATCTCATGAGTCTGTGTCCGGTGACTTGTTTCTCAGTAGTAGACTTCCTTGTCTTAACTTAAAACATTCCAAGCCTTTAGAGAAAGCTTCATTTCTTTAACCAATTACAAATCGCAGAATCTTTAAAGCCACCTATAATCTGTAATACGCTGTTTTGAGATGTCCCACCTTTTTGGGCCACACCAATGTGTGTCTTCCATGTATTGATCTGTGAGTTTACATATAATTCCTCTCTCCCTGCAATGTATAAAACCAAACTATAACCCAACCACGGCAAGTCCAATTGCTCAAGGTTTCCTGGGCCTGACCCCAGGCTATGGTCCTCATACTTGGCTCAGAATAAACCTCTTTAAATTATTTTACAGAGTTTGGGTTCTTTTTCATTGACATCAGTTATCCCATTAATATTTTCCTTCACTCTTTCTTAAAAACAATTTAAATCTTATTTAAAATTTTAGTCAAATTTTGGAAGATAAATTTTTACTTTGTGTTAAGTTTTAGAAAGCAATTGACACAATGAAGTAACAGGATAAACTTTGATTTTCCTAATTTTTTTTTCCTAACTGAATTTTTTCCTTCACAAGTAAAATCCTTCCCTGGATATTAAGATTGGATGTTCTTGGGTAGATAGGGAAATAATTGCTCTGTGTCCCTTTGTAACAGTGGTTATCAAAAACAGTGGTTTTTAATTTGGGGGAAACTTATTAAAAATGCAGATTACCAAGACAGAGATGCAATACCTAGAGGATGGGATCCAGGTATTTGTTTTGAAAAAAATCAGCACAGGTGACTCTGATGTAGGTAATTCTCAGAAGTCTTCTAGAGGAGCACTATGCCTATACTTAATTACTCAATAATGGAGTTAGTGTGTATTTCCTATATTTGTTTTTAATTTACTAGCTTCAATAACTTTTTATACTTTCATTAAATCTAATCCTTGTTTTATGTCAGAGTTATACTGTTCTTGTAAGCATCTTGATCATCCAGCTTTGACCCAAATAATTCTTATGTTTACCTAAATTATATGCAAAAAAGAAAATCTACTTAGTAGTAACAGAATGAGTTAAATCTGCTTAAAGCCAAGATCAAAAGTTTTACTAAGATAAATTTTAAAAAATTAGATTTAATCTACTTCTTGGGGTGGTGGGTCAACCTGTCAATTATGTATTAAGTTAGAATCTCACATATACAGTACATGTGTAACATTAAAACTCTGAACTAGAATAGTTTCTTGTTAAAATTTGAGTATGACATTTGTCTAATTCTGTCTCAGCCAGAGGCAGAAACCAAAAGGGTTGAAATATGCACCTCATCATTGAAGGTTAAGCCACTAACAGAGCCCTTAATTAACTTGTGGAACGTCTTAGCTCTGAAAAATCTCTGCCAAGTCATTTCTTTTTCATACAGTTCACTCATGGGGGTGAAAGAGAGCATCACAGAATTCCCTGAAAGAAAGAATTCATACTCATTTCCCATCATATTTATGTATTTTCTGTGCTCACGGTTTCATTTCTGACTGAATTGTGTCCTGGGGGACTGGATAAAAGAGAAGCAAAATATTTTCAGGAAGGTGAAGGAAATTTCAGATTTCACTGGGAATTTGGATAACAATATAATTTATAGGCATTTCACTAGGTCTTGGCTCATTAACTGTAGCAAACATTGGGGATTATAAGTAATGCCTTCAAATTTTAGGGCCGTTTTGTGTCTTATTAAAACTCATTGACAATATGGTATAACTCCCTTTTTTTTAGGGTCCTTCTCGGTTTCTCAAGGTTGACTTTTATGCTCTCAGTGTTATGTGGAGGGTTCTGAAATCTTTTTGACCTTGGCATTTTACAAGCCCCATCCCTAAGACCCAAAATCCAATTGTGTCTTTAAATTAAAACCTTTTCTATTAAAAACATAATCTAATGAAGTCTAAAGTTATGTTAGGACTGGGGCAGAGGTAGGAAGTAGCCTATTACTTCAATTTGCAGTACAGAATTTATCACATTGCCTGATGAGTAATCATTTATTGATTCACAAATATTTATAGATAGAATGTCTTTTGTGGATTTGCTAATATTGCCTGTTTAATATTAGGTAAGTCATGTGACCTCCCTGGCATTCTTTGATTAAAAATCTATACAATAAATGAATTGGATTAAATGTTCTCTGAGCTTATTCATATCAAGCTTTCAAGGGATCTTAATGTTTTCAAATTTTTAAACATGCTGTGTCTCGTTATGTCTAACTTTTAAAGTTGAACCTGAAAGCAATTACCTGGGGTAGCAATTTGATTAATTCAATTCAAAATAGCAAGTGTTTATGAAGAACCTCCTCACAATTAGCAAATATCTGTAGAGGTCCAGTCAACTCTCTATACCGTTGAGAAGATGGAGGGCTATTCTGTGACAGGGCTTGTTCTTGCAAAATCAAAGGGGAAAGAAAATAGGAGCTAAGGAGAAGTCTGAGGAGGCAGGACTGGGGCTGGGAAATGGGCAGGAATGGTGGGGGACCAAAGGGAAGCGACCTCCTCCACCAGTGTGAGCAGGATGTAAACAGGCTAATACAGTAGTACAGCCCATCTCTTCCTCTGGGGCTCTCAGGAGTCTGTTTATGTATAAAGAACACACGTAGGCAAGGAATTCTATATCAATCTGAACTCTGTCAATTCCAAGTCAAAGCCAAGCTCAAAACCTGTATCTGAGAGGTCCAGCAGAAAGATCTCCAGGTAATCCTATTGATGATCAAACATTTCTGTAGGACTTTTAGTTCTTTTTTTCAATTGGACATGTCAGTTTTTCAACTGAGTTCCTAATTGTAGGGCAGTCAGTGAAATGCAACAAACACAAACTGAAGAGAGGGAGACTCTGGCTAAGTTGGAGGAGCCAGTCTTCACCTTCAGCTCTGCCTCATAGAAAAGTAAGACATAAAGGGATGTTCTCAAAAGGAGATGGCAAACTGGGCAGGTGAGGAAACAAGATGCTTCTCTTCTCTGAGGAGTGATTGGAATGAGGGTTATTGTGGAAGAAAGGAGATTTAATGTGATTCTTTGGTTAATTTTTATATTTTTATCCCCTAAGATTTTGCTATCACCTGTAGTAGGTTGGCAGTTAATTTATGCAATTTCACACAGTTTAATAAAGAAATTAACACAATTTGTGGACATACCCTTGTCCATTTCTGTATCACAGCTATCAATGGCCTTTAATTGTGTTCACTGCAAACTATCTTAAGGAAATAAGATGATCCTTTAAAAAATAAGATCATCGAGCATTTATTTTCTTTACTGTAGGTCCATTTCAAATAGACTATTAACTTGAAGTGAATGCTCTTTTAAAATGTCATTCTTTTTAACTGGGATTGTAAACACATCTATACTTTTATATTTTGTTAAGTTGCCATGGAGGAAGCCAAGGACACTTGGATTGTCCATATTGGGCATGGCTTGCTCAAAGTTACATATCACCTCTGAATTGCGGTCAGTTCCCAGCCTTTTCCCCAAACATTTTCAGCTTGAGAGAATTCAAGAACTACCTTACTGCATATTTTGTCCAGTGCCTAAAGCAGTTAATTATCAGGAGGCAAATAAAAAAGTACATTTCACTCGATAGCAGTTAACTGGAACACATTTGGGAGTGTTTGTGCACAGAAGCTTCAAACCAAGTTTGTCACAGTCTTTGAAATGGGATGGGCCACGAAATTCACTCTTGCCATCAAGGTAGAGAGAGTGATGCTTTTATAAATGGAGATACACCCATTCATTTCATAAAGAGGATGTTGGGGACCATTTTGGCCTGGAATGATGGCTCTTTGTTTGGGAGAATCTCAATTCAATTTGACGAGCTGTGTAGACAAACTGGCAGCCACAGTTTCCATCTTGGATTTTCCATTTCAGCTCTTTTCTTCAAAGTAACAATGGTTGGCCTGCTTCCTGGGTGTTTGGACTAGATGGCTTTTAATTTCCCATCGCAAGGAGACAATCTAAAATTGCAACAAAAGTGATAAAATTAATTATTCCCAGACCTAGCGCCCATCTCCAATCTTCCCACTCAAAATGAGGCATAAAAATGCAACAAATTGGATTTTTTAGTTATGTTTGCATTTCTGCCTTCAATACATCTTTGTATTACCTGTGAGAAAGATAAGGAAATTTATAGTGCAAAAAAATTATAATGCAAAATATATACCAATGTAAGAGAATAAAATTTTAAGTAAAATAATTTATTCCCATCATATAGTTTTGGAATATATGCTACATACCAGGTAGTGTGTCCACAGATGGTGTTTGCAGTCAAGAAGGCCTGCCATCCACTCATGGGTCTTTTTTAATTCCCTGCAGCATACTGGGTGGCAACAGAGTGTGATGGTTTGGCTCAAGAGTCAGAAACTGTCTTTGAGTCCCAGCTCTTCCACTTTCTAACAGTGTGACTTAGGGCAAGCCACTTAACCTCTGTTAGCCTGTATAAAATGAGTATATAATAAAGCCTAGTTCACAGGGCTATTATGAGAACTGTGAAACAATGCATGCAAAGTGCACAGCTCAATTCCTGATACATAACTAGTACTAAATAAATGGTAGTGATTATTATTACAGTAATTGTTGCATTTCTTTTATCATTGGTATTGACACACTGCCTACAACTTCCACTCTGAATAGGAAGTAGAAATTTGCAGGGCAAAATGTCACTAATTCAGATTAATGGGAAATGTGACCTTATTTAGAATTAGAGTTATCATAGATATAGTAAGTTAAGGTCATACTAGAGTAATCCCCTAATCTGATACAACTGATGCATTTATAAAAAGTGACAATTTGATCATAGAGACACATGCACAAAGAATAATGTCTTTATGTGGCAAAGGAAAACAATTAGAGATAGTTTTATCCTTTTTATCACTTTATTTCCTTCCTTTCAAAAGATATTTAAGATCATTTAAATAGCACTATTAGCTATTGGTTAATAGACACTTGTGCTGGGAGTTCTGTACTAAAGAAATCCCACTTAACATTTAAATAAACCTTTCAACAATATGATGAGGTAGGTATTAGCAGCATCCTCCATTATATGAATAAAAATATTGAGATTGGGAGGGGTTAGTAGCTTGCAAAAGACTCCACAGTTGGCCTGATGTGTATTTAGATACAAATCCAAGATAGTCTGAAAACCTTGTGCTTTAAAAAAGCTATTGTCCATATGTCCAAACTGGTATTTGAAGGCTATACAATGTTCTAAGGGTCTTTGCAACACAGGGAGGAAGAACTTGGCTCTGCTCTCAGGGCCATTCCCTCCTTACTTGGATCTTGGTGGTCTGATGTTGGGGACGAAACTGTTGGGGCTCTAGTCACCTCTTAGTACAAGGATGACCACGGTTTTCCTCTGATTTCAGCTCGGCTCTGGGACAGCATATGGGAGAGGCTTCTAGAGAATCTCTTCTGCTTTTTGCTTCCATATTCTCATTTGTTCATGCATTGATTTACTCATCAAATATATTTTGAGTGATGAGTATGTGCCAAGAATTTTATGTGCATTTGAGTTAAAAAAGTCAACAAGAAAAGGTCCTCAAGGTCAGAGGAACTTCTTTTTAGTAACCATTGACACTCTTCCATCAACACCTAGGATTATATCCTACCTCCTTTTTCTGCATCTTTTGCTTGTCCTGGTGGTAATTATTATTTTTTTCTTTTTGTCTTCCTTCAGGGTTTTAATAAATTAATTGCTGATTTCTTAGACTTGAGCTATGAGCCATATGCTATCTATTTTGTCTAATAGACATCAATGCTATCACCATAAGAATTTTTGTTTACATTGTCCTCTCCATTGTGACCATAATACTAAAATCTCAATATTGTGGCCATTGTCACACACACACACACACACACACACACACACACGTGCACACAAAAAATAATGGAATTGCACAGCCTCTGTGAGACAAAAACTAGAGTATAGATGATGGTATAGATCTCTAGGAATGTTATTTCTAAAAAGGTTCTTGGCAATGTGACTTAGTAAACATTGGAACTTAGAACTTAGTAAACATTAGAAGCTCATCCAGCCTTGATTTCTCAAGATTAATTTCTAGGGCTTCATAAGGACCCCATAGTGAAGACGCATGTGTCCTTTTTATGTGACAACAGCTACCAGTAGTACAATGCTAAGGCAGGATTGGTTAGAATATTTTAATAGCTAAAAGAGGCAAGATACGGTTTATGGCTTGTAGTGTTTTTGTTCCTTCTTAGTACAGAGGAACATTGCCTCTCTCAATGATTTGGAGGTCTGCTAAGCTGAATGGTTTCAATGAAAGAAAGGGTTATTCATTTAGAGTCTAGTTTAATCCTTGTCTTGCATTTACTTATTATTTATTTATTTATTTTTATTTTATTTTTTTATACTGTACATCACATTAGTCACAAAAGTGGTAAGCAAATATTGACTGAATTGTGCTTAGAATGAAAATTATTATTGCCTCAATCTGTGCCAGAAGTTAGGGAGCAAAAGGTTTGGTCTCCATCTGTAGAAGCTGATAATCTAATAGGGAGGAAGGAAAGAAGGAAGAAAGGAAAGTAGGAAGGACAGAAGGAGGAAAGGAGGGAGGGAGTGAGAGAGAGAGGGAGGAAGGACAAGAGGGTTGGGAAAAAGGGGCAGGAATTTCAGTGTACAATAATAGTTACCAAGATTCACACTGGAACGTGGTACTAAGGCAACTCAGAGGATGAGTGTCCAACCTGGAGTGGTTGTAAGTGTATGCCTGGGAGAGATCATTCTGGAGGAGGTGATCTGATTGGAGCTAGCTGAATACTGAAGAGGAAGTAGGAATTAGCCACCGGAAGAAGTAGGAGAGAGAACGTTCCAGGCAAAGTGAAGAGGCAGGAGAAGGAGAATACTAGAGAAAAGTACTGAGAGATGAGCCTGGTAGGTAAGAAGGGGGCAAGTGGCAGCCTTGCACGGCAAATGAGGAGTTTCAATTTTACTGGGTAAGTGACAGGGAAGCACTGAAGGTTTTAAAGCAGTTTGTTGTACTTTAGAAAGCTTGTTCTGGAAATCACAGATGAGTTGGACTGGAGGGGTGGTGGGAGTGGAGGACAGGTGGAAAACAGAGACAGTGAGGAGGCTGCTGCAGAGAGTGAGCTGGGCTTGACCAGTGCCTGAACTCAAGCAGTCATGTCGCATGGAGAAGAGGAAAAGGATTCAGAGCATTAAGGAAGCAGTGTAGCCCATATGGAAAACATGGCCTTTTCCATGAATACTCTGAAAAACTGGAGCGAGTGTGCTTTCTCAACTGTGAAAGCTGTGTACTTTAGGGAAAATTTCACTTTTTCCTGGAAGTGATCAAAGTCTACCTTTGATCTAATTAATACTAATCCAAAATATGTTTTTGAAGTAGACATTTGTCAATATTGTAAGCAGGGCATCTTTATCTTTGAAAAATATTGAGAGCTGTTAAACAGATAATTTTCTGGGCTGCAATGCTTAATATGGCCTGAATTTTCACTTACTATTAAATGTTCAGAATAAAACACTCATTTGCCAAATTTATAGTGTGGGTAGATTAAAATTCTTTATTAAATTAATTTATATTTCATGCACTTTCTAATAAAATACAAAATGCAGCTTTTCTATTTGTCTACTGTGGGTAATATGGTTATCCTAAAGTGCCAAGTATCTAATAATCTCCATTATGATAAGAGGTGGGAAAGCTTTTGGGTATCAGTTTAGCATTATTAGACAGAATGCACTAGGATTTTGACAGGCTGCTCCTTTGCAGGGTCTCTGAGATGGCTTCTTCTTGTTAAGAACAGACCTTGTTTACTCTTTCTTTTTTTTTTTTTTTTTTTTTGAGACAGAGTCTCATTTTGTTGCCCAGGCTAGAGTGCCCTGGCATCAGCCTGGCTCACAGCAACCTCAAACTCCCAGGCTCTAGTGATCCTCCTGCCTCAGCCTCCCAAGTAGCTGGGACTACAGGTGTGTGCCACCACGCCCAATTCTTTGTTTCTATTTTTAGTTGGCTAGCTAATTTTTTTTTTTCTGTTTTTAGTAAAGATGGAGTCTCACTCTTCCTCAGGCTGGTCTCAAACTCCTGAGCTCAAGCTATCCTCCTGCCTCGGCCTCCCAGAGTGCTAGGATTACAGGTGTGAGGCACGCCACCAGGCCTTCATTTACTCTTCATTAAACTAACATACTTAAACCACATCAGCAATAGCACCAAGGAGAGAAATTCTGTATTTTACACAAGAATTCCCACAAAGTGGTTATTAATATTAAGTACATATTAGTTTTATTCTAATTCTAAATAAAAAGAAGTTGGACTATCCTCTTGGAGAATAGAATTTGTGCCTTATTTATAACAAGAGAAAGAAGTGACTTCCTCTTCCTGGAATCTTCCAGCAGGTTTGTTATTCAAAAGTGTACACAGAAAAATTGTCTCTTGGTATACTAAGAGGAACTTGGGAACTAAGAAACAGACTATTTTATTTTTTCCTTCTACTACCTCATAGCAGACAGAGATAATTATAAAGTGTGGCATTGTGTTTGGACAAGTTGGGTCAAGTGTTTGTGGTGAAATTCACTACAAAAGAGTCAGAAGAGTTTTTCAGGCTGGCACTCAAGAGAAAACTTGAAGAGAACAAGATGACTTGTTTACCGACCTGAAACATGGTCATTATCTGGCCCCATTCTTGCCTATTTGCTTATTCAGGAATTAGGTGAAAGGAAACATATAGCATTTCCCAAAGTCCAAGATATTGGCTGAAAAAGCAATTGCTCTGATGTCAAATTATTGAGGAAAGCTGGCTGCACAAAGCCAAACACATTTGTTTACTAAAGAGTTTTTCAGAGCCTGTAGATGCTAATGTAACAACCATCAAAATAAGCACAAACATTTATTGAGTGCCAACTGTGTATTAACTTGTTTAACACTCACATTAACTTGTTTAACACTCACAATGACTCTTACGGGGTGAGCACTAATATTATCTTCGTTGTCCACAGGAGGAAACCAAGGCCAGACAGGTTGTTAACTTTCCAAGATTACAGAGCTAATTCTTTGAGGACAGGATCCAGTATGCAATATTTAACAAATTTATTGGACTACATCCTTCTTCCATCCCATTTTCCTTTGTAACATTTTTGAAATTAATACTTTATGAGATATAGTTTAAAAAATGTTGTAGCAGAGGGAACAGTATGGAAGAATGTTGGGAAGAATGCTGCAGAATGGTTTGTATTTTCTCAAACATAAGAGATGTGTGTTATACTAGCACAAGGCAAGGAGCTCTTTACCTCCTCATCGGGATCAGCTATAATACTACAGGGCCATGATTTAATAGAAAAATCTGTACAACCTAGTCTTCCCTCCAGAATAAATTTTTTCCATTTCTGGTAGATAAGCTTGTACTGAGATAGTACTTAAAATATTTTAATTAAAGGTACAGAATAAATCTTGGCACATGCTGTGTCAAGCATAACCCTGTGTCCCAGAATTCTTTTACTTTACGTAGCTTATGGCCTTAGAAACACTAGCTAAACCTCAAATCTGGCTTTGATCAGAAAGCAAAGAATTTTAACAGCTTAGCTCAGTTCTCAGCTCATACTAAAATTTTATTCTTCTTCAGTTACCTGAACAGGCAGTGCATAGATTAGGAAAAATAAACATTAATAAACAAAATATTATACTTCTTTCATCATTAAAAATAAAAAAAATAATAATGATGAATTAGTTTTATTGATGAAATTGGCAACATTTGATAATGTGTTGGAAAAATCTTCACATACATTTCTGATGGGAAAGTAAATTATTACATTTTTAGAGGATTATTTGGGACTATTCATCAGAATAGGAAAAAAAAATAGTCCATATCTTTGAACCTAGAGATGCCTCTTGAATATATTGCCAGTTTGTCTTTGTTGGTTCCACAACTAGTCCTTTAAAATGGTGGGTTATATGTAATTTCCAGGTATAGTCTGTCCTTGTAATAGGACTATACATCCTTACTAATTCATATGAGTTTTTCAGTGCCTCTCCCAGAGGGAACCTAAACTTCTTACCCACTGACATCATTCTTGGCTGAATGACTTGCTTTGTCCATGAATGTGAGTGGTTGCAGGGCTGGGAGGTGGGGATGAAAAAAACAAAACAGACTAGACCAATGCAGTGATTGTATTTACCTATTTTTAAAAGAAAATTGTTTATTGTAACTCCACAGATTTCCTTTAGAGAGTATCTTTATAAGGAAAGTTTGTATCAGATGAGGCAAAAAGGAATGAAAAAATTATCAATTTGAGTTTCTTCTGGAAATGAGTAACATTTTATCTAGAGGCACTAATTACTAGACTGGACTGGGGTTTATTTATAGCTGTTAATAATTTCTTTATAGGGAATATATTTGAAATGTGTTTAAAGTCACATGACCCTTCAGCTTATACGGTGTACCCTGTGCTTTTTAGTAAAGCAAAATAAAATTGATGAATTTTTTCTCATCTTGAAAATAGGAAACTGTTCTAGTATATTGTGTGATTGGATATGACCTTAATTAGGGGTGCCTCTGCAAACTTTGATCTATGATACTGAATGGACAATTTGGGGACTTAAAACAAGGGTAGTGGTTGTCTGGGACAAATATTTCACATATGGGTAGCTGATAGGGTACAGCTATTTTTATCTTCTTTAACATCTGTAATAAACAAATGTATGCCATCTGAATTTTTTTCTGTTCTGCATTCTTATAATATTATATTTATTAGAATAAATTTTATTAAATCATTGCTCAGTTAACCTTGTTATATTTTTGGATGCATTAATACATGCCCTTCTGCAGCTAATGGCCAATACAACAAATTAATAGGAGACATTAGCCAAGGTTAAAGAGTTATTACTATTATTATGTGGCACATTGGCCTTTTTAATGCCTGGTGAGAGGGGAAGATTGCTATTTTTCAGAGGAAATATGAACATGGTGGTATTATCCTTCTAGTTCTACATTGAACTATGAATCAGTCTAGAAAATCCCATAATTTCAGGCTTTAGTTTCCTCAGCCCATCACTAAAATTCTATCAATGAAATTTGTTCAACTCCTTGGAAAGAAAGATCTAGCAAAAGTCAAAGAATCATGCAGTCCTGGAGTTATAAGGAACTTTAAGATGATTTAGAAAATCATACCTTTTTTGGAGGGAAGAGGAGTGATGAAGAAATTGATTCCCAGAGAGATTAAATATCTTGCTTGACACCTTTTATGATGACAATTTGTAGTAAAAGCATTAATATTAAAAATGTATTTTAGGAGTAGAAACTTAGAAGGAAAAAACCCAAGAGCACCTAAAGAAAATATCTTCAGGGTAGAAGTCAGCAATTTTGGAGTTAACACAGTGACTTTAGGGGATAGACCTTTTAAAGAGCTGATTTGAAAGAAAGAGCTGCTGACAGAAGGAGAGGAGGAAATGTCACCATGTTAGGAGGGGAAGCAAGGGCAATTGCAAATATGGGGCCAGCTATACAAGAGGGGGAATACTCATATGCTGATGAATGTAGTAGGTGCATCTTCCTGGGTGAAACTTTTATGTGGTGTGGTCCTTGGCTTGTCCCTTAGCACAGAACTGGTCCAATGCTTGTGTCAATGATTTACATAACTGTACAGATGGTATGCAGAAGACTTAAAGTTGGACAGAAAGGGTAGCTAGCATGCTTTTTGGTGAGAATTGTTATTTAAAAATATGTGAACCTACCTTGAACCCATGAATACAAAAATGGATAGTTTTGCATGAACTATCCATTTTTGGATAGTTCAATAAAATCTAAAGCTACCATAAATTATTTGACTAAGAAAAGGCAAAATTTGTCAGCAATGTAAGTGGTATATACTTTTTTTGATCCAAAAACTCTAAAAATAGGGCAACAGTCTATCATTAAAAATTAAATGCAAGTTTTGATTATTTTATAATGGTCTTTTTGACTTAATATATCCAGAATAGATGATGGAATAATGCTATTCAAACCTTGACCAGAGCATCGAGTCTACTGGGTGCTGTATTGAATGAAAACAATGAGAGACCTGAGTGGTGGTCCCTAAACTTTCTCAGGATGACTTCTTGGATAATCTATTGAACGTTATATCATTTTTTTTTTCAAAATAAACAGCTTACCAAATTCTGCCAATGAATTTAAGGAGTTCACATATCAATGCTAAAAATCTTTAAAATAGCATAGCAAGTGAAAGGAAGCCAGGAGAGGAATAGTTGAAACCACGCCATTAGAAGAACATGTGGTTTTGTGTGTTGTTTTTCTTTGTCTTTACTGTTTTTTGTTTCGTAGTGGTAGAGACGGGGTCTCACTGTGCTCAGGCTGGTGTCAAACCGCTGAGCTGCAGCTATCCTCCTGCCTCGGCCTCCCAGGAAGCTAGGATGACAGGCACGAGCCACCGCGCCCGGCCAAGAACATGTGAAGGGATTGGGAATGTTTAGATTGGAGAATAAAAGGTCTCAGGGGATCTGAGTTGTAATGTGATGGACCTTACCACTGCTTACCAGTATGAAGTTGGCTTCCTCTCCTGGCATATTTCCATGAGATTGTTTCTGCAATGAGATATGAGCAGAAGGGGTGTGCATTTCTGGGCTATGACATCGATTTGATGTTGTAAGATATACCAGTGATCTTTCCCCCTGCACTTTGCATCAAGCAGTCAGCATATTCATGATAATGTGGTTAAAGCTGGGGCATTTTCCATCAGCTTGGATCTCTAAGTAACCGTGCTAACTCATGGTGTACATGTTGGGTGAAATAATTCTTTGTTGAGTTAAGCAACTGAGATTTGGGGTTTAATTTACTGTAGTAGCATAATTTATTTTAGATAACTGTTTTACTTTCTACGAAAGGCAGTATTTTTATTAATTTGATTTTAATGGAAATTTGAAGACACTAAGAACAGAGATTAGCCAAAATATTTTATTGTTTATTTTTTAAATCAAATCTTGTGTCCAGCAAAAAAATAGTTGTCATCCATTCTTGTCATGCCCACTGGATTAAGAAGGCATTCTTCAACTGTCTGAGCTCTCCTGGGCTTTAGCACTGGTATAGCTCAAGGTAAAAATAGATGACTTATTGTGGAACCACTAATTACAGCTAGACCTCTGCCAGCACTGGTCATTCAGTCATTCCTGGAAGGGTGGGAGTGGAAGGCACTGAAGCCTTGAATTGCTTCTCTCCAGATGGATATTGTTCCCAGGTGGCCGTATTTAAACCCAGCTCCAATTCATCACTGGGGACACTGAAATCTAAAAAAAAGGATACATGATCTCTAAACAAACAGGCTTGAATCAGATTTTCAAGCATTCTGCCTTCCTCTCCCTAGTTGTTATATACAGTTTATGCTCTGGAAAGGGAATATATTTAATACATCTTTTTGTGTCTTGTTTTAAACCCATAGCTAATAACCTTAGTCTGGTTTCCATGAGAACAAAATCTATTACTTGTTATCAGATGACCCAATGAAAAGAATATTCCCAGGGATTCCCCACCTTAATATGAAAAAATT
>RJWJ010011661.1:0-43812 GCA_004363605.1 Indri indri | reverse complement strand
CACACACGCGCGTGCACACACGAGGACTGTCTGGAAAGCATCCAGTCATTGTTAATATTAATATAACAAGAACGTTTTGTGCAACATTGATGCAACCTTGCCACCAAGGGGAGTGGACTGCAATGTGCATGTGTGAACAATGACAATGTCACTGTACTAGTTAGTGGGGCTCTAGATGCCATTGAGTGAGCATGTGTACTGCGTGGCCAATGCATTCTAAATGCCTGAGCAAGCAGAGCAATGAATCTGCATCAAATTTTGCATTAAGCTTCAACATTCCTCCTTGGAAACTATTTGGATTACTATTTGGATTATTCAGAAGGCTTTCAGGGACAATGCAATGAGTGGAGTGCAAATAAAAGCGTGGCACAAATCCATCAAAGATGGGTGAGGATCTCTCGAAAGTGACCCATGTTCTGGAAGGCCTGCAGCAAGCAGAACACCTGAGGATGATGAACGTGTACAGGTTAGGTTAAGAGATGCCGGGAGAACTGCGTGAGGTCCCAATGTGCCTGCTTTGACGGGGAATGAGGTGTCATTGTCCTATGTACAATGTTTATTGTATCTTGTATCTTCTTCAATAAATGTCTCTATTTTTCATATTATATGGCTGGATACTTTCTGGACAGACCTCATTTACAGGTGTGTGCTCTATGGTTTTAAAATGTTCCCTCCAAAATTCGGATGTCGAAACTTAATAGCAGCGTGACAATATTGAAAAGTGGAGCCTTAAAGAGATCATTAGGTCATGAAGACTCCTCCCTTTATGAACAGGTTTAGGTGCCTTTATAAAAGGGTTTTGCAGAGGTAGTTCAACTTTCTTTTTTTTTGACACATGAAGATACAGCATTTCCTCCTCTAGAAGACGTAGCATTTAAGGTGCCTTCTTGGCACTTTAACCAGACAACAAGCCTGATGGCACCTTGATTTTGGACTTCTGCAGCCTCCAGAACTTTGAGAAATAAATTTCTATTGTTTATAAATTACCCAGTCTCAGGTATTCTATTACAGCAGCAAAAAAATGGACTACGACAACTCATACATATATTCTTAAATGGCCTTTAAATTCCTGTTAACTGTCCTGACTATAATCACATATAATAATTTCCATGCTCACTGTGTCCAAATACATTGGCCTTCTTCTTACAACTTGCAACTGCCATGTCTGCTCTTGTCTTGCGAATTTTGCACTTGTTCCATCTGTTAGTAACTCTCTTCTTACGTCCATCTGTGTGGCTCACATCTTCACTTTCTTCATGTCTTATTTAAATGTTAACCTATCATGAAGCCACCTTTTGAACACACTTCCAAACCCCATTCTCTTTCCTTGCTTTACTTTTTTCTTAACATTTATGACTATTTAATTATTATTAAGTTTTCTAATTGTTCTCATTTTTTAAGTTTGTTTTTCATTAGAATACAACTTTCAGAAGAGCAGGTATAATTGCCTTTGTTATTTACTGTTTACTAAAAGCCTTGAATAGTGCCTGATATATAGGAATTGATTAAAAATATTAATTAAATTATGCATTTTTATAGTTCCTGACTATACACATATGGAGAATACAAATGGTTGGATTCATCCTAAGTTGGTGATTTACCAGGTGATTGTGACAATTGGAGAGGAAATTAAAGGGGATGAGAGTAGCTACATAGAAATTGTTAAGATAAGAAATCATAAAATTTGCAGTAAATGAGGAGGAAAATGTATGCAAAGAAGGATTGATGGCTGGGATGTCATATAATAGAGTCTTTATAAAATACATAAATTTCGTGCATGAGGAAAACCAAAGTGCATGGTTCCACTACCTTGCTAAAGTTTCTACAGGTAATTAGGAACATTGAAAATTGACTGTTGTGTGCGTCTATGATTGAATTTTAGAATGCACAACTTCTTATTCTTTCCAAGCTTATTCATCTACATAAATATAAATGTAAATATAGATAGACTGGCGGGGGAGGAGAGAGAGAGAACAAATGAGAAAAAAAGCCAGACAGAATTTTATTACTTAAAGTTTATTTTAAAACTCAAAAATTCTGTTGCTATCATGTGGAATTAAAATAGCAATAAATGTTTTATATTAACTTTTAAATCAGCATCAGCTTTTGGGGTATAACAGGAATGCCTATATGCTTTTATTCATTTAAGTCACAATACCAAGAATATGGCATTAAAGTTACATAGAAACAAAGTAATTTTGGACTTTTTGTTTCCTTTTGCCCACTTAGGCAGACACAATATGATGCATGCATGCTTCACCTTTTCTGAGGTCTATTATATAAGTAATCAAACTTTCTTAAGGAAGAAAAAAAAATTGACAGATTTTTGGAGATGGAAGAGTAAATTATTACTTTTCCTCCTTATTTTTTAAAATACAAACTCAAGAAGTATTTTAAATGCTGTAGAATTGAGTTCTGTCCCTTCTGTGTTTTGGGGGAGAGTAGGGGTGACAGGGATCATCTATCAAATCCTAGGTTTCTGTATTACAGCATTAATACATCATATTTCTCTTGAACATTAAACAAAGAAATTTTGTGTATCTTTTGCTTTGTCTTTAAACCAGATCATTTACTCTAAAATGTAGTGTGAGAAAATAATTGCTTGACACAAATTCTCTCACAATTGGCAGACTTTTCTCAATATATAATAATAATAGGCTATTGGTAAAATATCACTTTTATTTTCTCTTACACAATATATTAACATTAAATAATTGTGCATTCACATGTCGGTTGGTGCCATAAACTTTCTTAACAAATCATATAATCACTGGTGCCTTAGTGACTTGTGGTAGCAACGGAATCTCCAAAACAAAAAATGGTCCCATTGTGTACCGAAAGAGTTAAGATGTCTTCTCAACTGAGTAATTTATTTCCCAAAAGTGGCTTACTGGTTCTATTAATTTCAACTCAATTAAAATGAACAAAAGGAATTGACCTGTCTTGCTTGAAATATATCCTAGTCTGTTTCATTCAAAAGGGAAGCATAAAATATAGAGTTTTACATAATTTATAAACCCCAAATTATCTACATTTAATCAATAGTTATTGAGCAACTACTGTGTCAAACCTGTAGAATAGTTACATTGGAGGCTACAATTGTGTAAAACAAACTGTCACAATCCTGGATAATTTACACAGTTGGGCTAATTCAATAGTCTCCGGATGCTTATATACTAGAAAAGTATAAGCAAAATTAATTCTAAGAGGAAGAGAAGAGAAGAGGAAAAGAGACAATGCCAAAAGCACTGAACTATGTATTCTGGGGAACAGAAATGCATATCATACATTTAAGTGTCCTGAAAAAATTATGATATACTTATAATTATGGTATTTTTATAATTATTCAGTATTAAGTTAATATACACAAGATTCTTTATAATATAAAAGGTTCTTTATAATACAAAAATATAAAAAAATAAAAGTTCTTTATAATATAAAAAGTACAGATAATTAAACAACTTCAAAATTTTTTTTTATTTTAAAATATTAAGGGGGTACAAATGTTTTTGTTACATGGATAGCTTTTATAATTCTTACATCAGGGCTATAATAATTGTGCCCATCACCTGAATAGTGTTCACTGCACCTGTTAGGTAGGTTTTTATCCCTCCTCTCCTTTCCTTTCCCTCTTCTGGGTTTCCAATGACTTTTACTTCTCTCTGTGCCCATGTGTGCTCATCAACTAGTTCCAAATTATTAGAGAGTACATGTGGTACTCATCAAATTTGGTTTAGTCAGTGTTCTGAATTTTTGGCCATTCTAATAGGTGTGTAGTATAATGGTATCTCATAGTTACTATAATTTGAATTCCCCTGACATATGATATGGAGCATATTCCCATATGCTCATTTGCCATTTCTATATATCCTTTGGTGAGGTCTTTGTTAAGATACTTGGTCTATTTTTTTTAAATTTCAGCATATTAGGGGGTACACGTGTTTAGGTTACATATATTGCCTTTGCCCCACCCGAGTCAGGCTTCAAGCATGCCCATCCCCAGACAGTGCACACCACACCCATTAGGTGTGAATATACCCATCCCTTTCTCCCCGCCTCCCACCTGCCCAACACCCGATGAATGTTAGTACTATATGTGCACATAAGTGTTGATCAATTAATAGCAATTTGATGATGAGTACATGTGGTGCTTGTTTTTCCATCTTGTGATACTTCACTTAGTAGAATGGGCTCCAGCTCTACGTGGGATAATACAAGAGGTGTTAGATCACCATTGTTTTTTGTGGGTGAGTAGAACTCCATGGCATACATATACCACATTTTATTAATCCACTCATGTGTTGATGGACACTTGGGTTGTTTCCACGTATTTGTAATTGTGAATTGTGCTGCTGTAAACATTCTAGTGCAGGTATCTTTTTTATAGAATGTCCTTTTTTCCTTTGGGTAGATGCCCAGTGATGGGATTTCTGGATCAACTGGTAGTTCTACCTATAGCTCTTTGAGGTATCACCCATATTACTTTCCACAGAGGTTGCACTAGTTTGCAGTCCCAGCAGCAGTGTACGAGTGTTCCTGTCTTTCTGCATCCATACCAACGTTTGTTGTTTTGGACTTTTTCATGAAAGCCATTGTCATTGGAGTTAAATGATATCTCAGTGTGGTTTTTGATTTGCATTTCCCTGATGATTAGAGATGTTGAGCATTTTTTCATACGTTTGTTGGCCATTAGTTTGTCTTCTTTTGAAAAATTTCTGTTTATGTTTTTTGCCTACTTTTTAATTGGGTTGTTTGATTTTTTCCTTGTTGATTTTCCTGAGTTCTATATAGATTCTACTTATCAGCCCTTTATCAAATATGTAGCATACAAATATTTTCTCCCATTCCATAGGTTGCACATTTGCTCTCATAGTAATTTCCTTGGCTGCACAGAAGCTTTTTAATTTTATCACGTCTCATTTATTTATTTTTGTTGCTGCTGTGATTGCATTGGGGGTCTTCTTCATAAATTCTTTCCCTTAGGCCAACATCTATAATTGTTTTTTCCAACATTTTCTTCTAGAATTCTTACAGTTTCATGCATTAGGTTTTAAGTCTGTTATCCATCATAAGTTGATTTTTGTGAGACGTGAGAGGTGCAGGTCCTGTTTCAGTCTTCTGCATGTGGCTATCCAATTTTCCCAGCACCATTTATTGAAAAAGGATTTATTTCTTAGTTCCAATTTCACTAAATTTCACTTTAATACTTTTATTATTTCTTATTTCTGCTTACTTTAGCTTTAACTTTTACTTTTTTTTTCAGTTTCCTAAGGTGGAAGCTTAGATGATGGATTTTTACATATTTCTTCTTCTAATATATACATGCAATGCTATAAATTTTCCTCTAGCATGTTTCACTAAAGCCCCTGAATTTTGATATGTTGTTTTTTTCTTTTAATCAAGTTAAAAATGTAATTTCTCCTGAGATTTCTTCTTTGACCTAGTGTACTATTTAGAAGTATAGTGTTTAATTTCCAAGTATTTTGGGGTTATCCAGCTATCTTTCTGTTATGGATTTCTAGTTTAATTCTATTGTGGGTTGAGGGCAGACATTTTATAATTTCTATTAATTTAAATGCAATAAGATGTGTTTTATGGTCCCCGAATGTCTTTCTTGGTGAAGTTTCCATATGAGCTTGAAAAGAATGTGCGATCTGTTGCTGGAAGAAGTAGTCCATACATGTCGATTATAAAGAATTGATTGATAGTGACATTGAGTGCAACTGTGCTCTTAGTAATTTTTGGGTTGCCAGATCTGCCTGTTTCTGACAGAGGGCAGTTGAAATACCCAGCTATTATAGTGGATTCATCTATTTATCCTTGCAGTTCTATCAGTTTTTGCCTCACGTATTTTGATGTTCTGTTATTAGGGATATACACATTAGGATTTCTATGGCTTTTTGGAAAATTGAACCCTTTAACATTATGTAATGCCCCTCTTTATCCCTGATGACTTGCCTTGGTATGCAGGCTGTTTGACGTGAATATTGTTACTTTATTTTCTTTTGGTTAGTAGTGTATAATATATATTTATCCATTCTTGTAGTTTTAACTCATATATATCTTTATAATTAAAGTCATTTTCTTGTACACAACATTAAGTTGGGTCTTGTTTTTTGATCCACTCTGAGAATCTCTATCTTTTAATTGGTGCAGTTGAGACCATTGAGTTTCAAAGTTGTTTATTGATATTGTTGGATTAACATCTACCATATCTGTTACTGTTTTTTATTTATTGCTTTGTTATTTGTTCCTACTTTCATCTTTCACTCTTTTTCTGCCTTTTGTGGTCTTAACTGGGCATTTTATATAATTTTATTTTCTCTCCTTTATTAGCATATCAGTTATATATTTTTGTTTTTTAATTTTTTTGGTGTTTCAAATATTTATACCTAATTTAATTCTACACTTTAGTAGAAAAAAATACTGCTTCACTGGTGCTGTGTCATTACTCTATAATGACAAAATAATCCTAATTCCTTCCTCTCATGCCTTGTATCATTGCTGTCATGTATTTTGCTTATATGTAAGCATATATACAGTATATACACAAGCATACATAATAAGATATATTATGGATATTATTTTGAACAAATTGTTGTCTATTAGATCAATTAAGAATAAGAAAAATAAGTTTTCATTTTATATTCACTTATTCCTTCTAATGATCTTCCTTTCTTTATGTAGATCTGAGTTTCTGACCTATATTATTTTCCTTCTCTATAAAGAAATTGTTTTAAAATTTCTTCCAAGGTAGGAAGTGATATGTCTTCAAGCTCAGAAATTCTGTACTCAGCTATGTCAGTCCCCTAATCAGCCCATCCAAGGTGTCTTAGTTTATTTTGTACTACTATAACATAATACCTAAGAGTGGGAAAATTATAATGAACAGAAGCTTTTCTAAGAGTTCTGGAGACTGGAAAGTGGAAGATCAAGGTGCTGACATCTGTCAAGTGTCTTCTTACTATGTTGACATCTGGCAAAAGGCAGAACAAAGAAGAAAAAGGGGGCCGAACTCACCCTTTTATAATGTTATTGATCCCACCCATGAGGGTAGAGCCCTCATCTAATCAACTCTTGAAAGTCTAATTTCTCAATGCTGTTACAATGGCAATTAAATTACAACATGAATTTTGGAGGGGAAAAACAGTAAAACCACAGCAGAGGGCATTCTTTATTCCTGTTACAGTGTTTTTTCATATCCAGCATTTTTTTTTCTTAAGATATCCATCTCTCTGTTTATATTGCCTATTTGTTCTTAATATACTGAGGACTTTAATGGATAAAGCAGATAGCATGCAAGAACAAAAGCTTCTATTAAATTATCTCTTGTTAATTTCAATATGCCTGCCATGTCTGATTCTGATGCTTGCTGCCTTAGTCTGTTTGGGATGCTATAATAAAATATACCAAACTGGCTAACTCGTAAACAACAAAAATTTATTGCTCATAGTTTTGGTGGCTGGGAGGTCTAAGATAAAGGAACTGGCACATTCTGTGTCTTTACATAGTAGAAGAGTTGAGGGATTCTTTTTTAAGGCTACTGATCTGATTCATGAGGGGTCTGCCTTCATGACATAATTATCTTTTGAAGGCCCCACCTTCTCCTATGCTCACACAGAGATTAGGTTCAACACATAACTTTTGGAGGAACACAAAAGTTCAGGCCATAGATTTGCTCTTTCTTTTCAAACTGTGGTTTTTGCATTTTGGGATACCTTGTAATTTTTTCCTGATAGTCAGATATAATATATTGAGTAAAATGACCTATCATTATATAAATAGGCCTTTAGTTGTAAGGTGTAGAGAGATCTATAGTCCTATGATTAGGTGTCAGACTTTCAGTAAGCCTGTATCTCTGTATTGTGTACTTCATAGGTGTTTCTCAGTTTTTTCCTCTTCTCTCATGCGTGACAGGATGGCTAGAGCTAGCTGGAGTTGGGTGCTTCCCTTGCCTTAAGTCAATTAGGCTCTGATATAACCTCAGCATGTTAGGCTGCGGTTTACTATTGTAGTTTCTCTTGAGAGCAGACCTTATAAAATAAAGTGCTGTGGCATATTTCAAAATGATTCCTTTCCCCCTCCCCTTGCTAAAAGTATGATACGATTTTTTTCTGATATTTACTATGAGAACCCTAGTTAGTTGGAGCTAAAACTTCCCAAAGCATGGGATCCTCATGACTGGGTGTCCCCGGAGTTTTTAGCTCTCAGACTTGCCCATACCTAACCTCCAGCAATTTGACAATCATAGTTTAGATTTCCCTACCTTGAACTGCTTCCCATGAGGATGTCTGCTCCATTATGTTGTAATTCTGTGTAACCAACATTCTGTCTCTTGTTTTTTGAGGGTAGCAGTTTTCCATGACCTCACTTCTCTTAGGAATCTAAGAAGAGTTGTTGATTTCTCATTTTGTTCTGCTTTTGACCTGTTATTAGGATGGTGTGGTGATTTCCAAGCTCCTTACATGCAAAACTGGAAACTGTCAGTTCCCATTAATATTTTAGCATAATTTTCAAAGCATCTCGACTGTGTAGATTCTAATATCTGGAAGAATTGTTAACAGTTAGGGAAGTTCTGTCTAAATCTGCATTCCATCTTTAAAACTGAACTTCTTCTATGATAGTGCCTCAGGAAATAACCTTTTTTCTCCCTCTGCATCTCTGGAAAGATTTCAAGTTTTAATAAATTTAATATCTGAGACACGTTCTAATTCTAGCTTCTAATAATTTCAGATGGTCTATTCAGATGGTCTATTCTTTCTAGATATTGAATACCTTATGTACTATATACCTGCTTTCACTGAATTTAAAGTGAATGTATCAGTCCACCAAGAAATGTCCAAAAGTAGTTAATTTGAGACACTATTTAATTTAGAAGTTTAAAGATCAATGATATCAATTCTATTGGATTAATTATTTTAGAGATTCATTTCAAAAAATAATATTTATGCAGGTTGGCTGTTAAAACTATAGGAACTATCAGAATGTTTAATAATTAAGAAAAAAAATTTATAAGCCATCAACCACAAACTATTAACACTTGAGTCTTTCAGTCTAGTCTTGTCTGAAAGATCTATTTGTATTGACACATTTTAAGATTACAATAGAGATTTATATTTTTTTACATCACTTGATTAGTATTAATTATGTCTAGTAAGTAACATGTCATTTCATAGCCAGCTTAAGTCAATATTCAAGGTAATATTTATTGAACAAAACATTAGATTTTGTCATTTATGTAAGAACCAAGAAAGAATTACTGCTCTTATCAATATTATATTATACCTGATTCTGGACTTTAGGTTTTAAGAAGACTATTAAATCATTCCTCTTTGATTCTAAAATTATATATTTAGAAATAAGTCCAAAGAAAATAATTAGAGATATAGATAAAACTGTTTTACCAGCATATAATAATAGCTCAATCTAGATGGATTATCAAAGAAATTGTTTAGTCAATATATAATGATCAAAAATAATAATGATAGAATATTAAGAAACTCTAAATTCTCAGATTATATGTTAATATCTTTATTGACCTTGAGACATAGAAAATAATGTCACTGGCAGATTACTAAGTATAGTGTCATAAAAATAAAAAAAAAGCTTTATTTTTATTGTGGTATAAAATATAGTTTGAAAAAGATAACTCAAAATTTTGACTTTTTTTTATAGATGATTCATTAGAATTGAAGTAGTTACCAGTACATGGAGGATGTGATTAGGGGCCTGCCATTTTCTCACAGTCACAGTGAGATTCAGCTTAAACTAGGTGACCACACAACATGCTCTCTCTTCTTGGTATATTGAAGGCAATGAGAAGTTACTCTATAGAAGATAATGCAGGGCATGGGGCACATGATATAAATGCATAAAATGCATTGCAATGCATACAGTAGCAAAATATTGGACAAAAATTACATTAATCAACTCAAGATGCCATAACATCATACCACAGACTGGGTGGATTAAGCAACAGGAATTTATTTCTCCACAGGTCCGGAGGTTGAAAAATCCACAATAAAGGTGCCAGCCAATTCAATTTTTTGTAAAGACTCGCTTTCCAGGTTGCAGACGTCCACCTTCTTGCTGTGTCCTCACATGGTGGAAAGAAAGCAAGCTCTCTGATGTCTCCTCTTATAAGGGCACTAATCCCTCATGACCTCATCTAATCCTAATTACTTCGCTAAGATTCCATGTCTAAATACTATCACATTGGGGGTTAGGGCCTTGACATATGAATTTTGGGGGGACACAATTCAATGCAAAAGAAAACATCTTAAAATTTTAACAGCTTTAAAATATTCCTCTTTATAGTGATTTCCATTATTTAAAAAATAAATGAATGGTACATATCATCAAAACTAATTTTTTTAAGCTTTCCCTTTTTTTTTTCCTAACAAAATAATGTATATAAAACCGGTTTTAAATTTAAATATTGCTAAATTACTCACAATAAATATCTCAATTTATAAGCTCACCAGTATTGAATGAATACACTGATTTACATGTATCATGTTAATACTTGATAAGTTCATTGATAAAAATAGTATTTCTATGTTACTTATATGAACATTTCTTAGGTTTGGAGATTTTTTTCACGTTTTTCATTGCATGTGTGCAGCTCTCTCTTGCACTGTGTAAGTTATTTTATAATCCTATTGTGTTTGAAAAATTAGTTTTATGGCTATCAGTTAAAACAAAGTAATCTCATATGTACTTACTGAGTTTTACCTTATGAATTTTACAGCAATAGTTAATATTTTATATATGCTTATTAACTTTATTATAGGATTTACTGGTTTTGATTTCTGAACCAAAGAAAAAACAGATTTTTTTTCATGACAATACTTAAGATTTTGAATTTGCATTCATCACTTGTCATTTTTCTCAGAAAATTTCACTCGAATTATATACTAATTATTGTTAAACATTTTTCTTGAAGAATAAATAGTATCCATATACTCAAGTAACTATTCTTTGCCCTTTATCCACATCACATTCTGCTTATTTTCCTCTCCAAGTTTATCTATTTATTCTGGGAGGATCTTATTTTCTGGCTTCAGTTTCTTCGGGCCCCATTGCGCACTTTATTCACACAGTGTACTTTATTTTCATTACTGAGTTTTTTCTTTTTATCATATCTATCCTCCTTTTGCTCTCATCCTCTCTCTGTTTCACTTATAAAATGAACACTGGCTCCTATGCCACTAAAATTATAATATTTATATTACTTCAAAACTCCAAACTCGTTTTTTCTTCTTTGCTATTCATATGCTTTCAGATGTTATAATTTCTCAATCATTTTACATTATTGAGGAACGTCCCTTCTCGCTAGAGGACAACCTCCGACGTCCCCATTCTGGCACTCTCCGAGGATAGCACTTTTCTTTCCATGGAACCTATGTTGAAAATTCTCCGGGGTTGGCACCTTCATTTTCTGAACTAATTATATACTTTTTCCTGTTTTATTTTATGAATCTTTAGGATATATTCTCACAAATATATAAAGAATGTTTGCATTTATATGGACTTTCTATAGTTTTGTATGTTTGAACATATCTCTATTTTCTTCATCTTAATTTGTAGTCAGTTCAGTAAACATATAGGTTGAAATAGTTTTTCTTCAAATTTGAAAAGTAGGATGGAAGGAGAAAAAATCCTACCCAGATTTATAATTAAGTATTTTTAAAAAGTATTGCATGTACAAAAAGTAACACACGATATTTTAAAGTAAAAATTTAAAAATCACATAAAAGAGAATGAGAATCATAAATGCAGTAAGAATAGTCAATTAAAATAACTGTGAACACTGGGACAGTCTTATAACCAAATATCAAAATGAATTCTGTATGGATGCTGAGGTTAAAAATCCCAATCACAAAGGTGATACACACACTCCACCTTTGCATATAATTTTAAGATGAGATTGAAGTTAGTTTCCAAATATAGTTCACATAAACACAACTCAGTCTACAGAGAACTTTATATACAGCTAAGGCTTAAAAATGGTTCACCAATCCTCTCCTAATCTTTTGGCAGTATATATTTTCACTCTAATTCACTTCTTCAATTTTAACATCACAAGTGTTTCCTCTGGCCAAGTTCCCTGAACCTTGAATTGGATAACCATAGTCATCACACACGCAAAAAAATTATTTTAAGCCTGAATGCTTTTACTGGCTTTGCAACACTTATCAGTCCTTCCCATTCAGTCTCAGTTCCTCTAGTGCATCTCAAATCACCGGAACATAAGCATTTGATTAAAAAAAACAAAATCAATAGTAACTTACAAATAAGTAAAATCTAAGCAGGAGGATGAGAATGCAAGAAGTCTCAGTTTCCAAAATGTATTCTGAACACTTAGCCTGCTAGGGTCTGAATGTTTGTGCCACCCCACTCCATAAATTCATATGTTGAAATCCTAACCCCTAAGATGATGGTATTAGGAGGTGGGACCTTTACAAGATAATTAGGTCGTGAGGATGGAGCCCACACAAATTGGATTAGTGCCCTTATAAAAACACTCAGAGGGAGCTTTTGCTCCTTCTACCATGCAAGGGTACAATGAGAAGAAAGCCCTCTGTAGAAAGTGGACCCTCACCACATTCTGAATCTGCTTGCATCTTGATCTTGTACTTCCTTGTCTCTACAACCATGACAAGTAAGTTTCTGTTGTTTATATGCCACCCCATTTATGGTATTGGTGGTAGTAGCCCAAACAGAATAAGACATACCCCAAATTTCAAAAATGCTTTTAGTAGTGTCTCTTTGTTTTGGCATCATTTATTTATAATTCTTTGATTTTTTTTTTTTTTCCTTTTCATGGCTAGAGTAGTCTAAAAATTTGTACCCAGATTTTGCCTAAAAATTTAACAAAACCCCTTGTGTCAGAGTCAGTCATTCTAATGACTGGCTTTTGACTGAACTTTTAGAAAAGGCTTTCCTATAATTACAATGGTTTACTCATTTTCATAATCTCTTTTGTGCAAAATATAGACAAAGTACACTGTTGAATATTCTTTTTATGAGTATTCATTAATTTTATAAATAACAATTTTAGGCCTCTATGTTTTCTGATATATGAATCCAAATTATATTAATTTATAATATTTATATAATAAATATAAATAAAATAATTTTGTTTTAAATAAAATTAAAATATTTAAATAAATATTACAATATTTATATAATAGGAAAACATGTATAAAATGATATAATTATATCATTTAATATAAATTTTTAAATAATTTATAATACTTCATAAACAGTAAATAAATCACAGTTTAATGTGAAATACTGTAATTTAGTCATATCTTGTTCACTTCTCTTCATTCCCTATCATTTTCTTTCTTTCTTCAACTTTTTCCACTTTATTCACATACTAATCAAATGCAGCTTTTCCTCAAAAACTTGGGAAACTCAATTTAGAACTTTTTATATAACAGCATTTAAGTTCCGAAGCTTTCAATCTGTAACTTACAATTATCTGCCTATTCAAAAAGCATTAACTAACATCAAATTCAAAGTCATATACATCATACCTGATTGCCATTCCATCAGACTAGTCTTTTGTTTATATAAACTTAATTTTTGTTGACAGGGCTAAATTGGGGTTTAAGTTGTAGCTGTAGCAGGAGTACATTTAAATGTAAATTTCCTTTTTTCAATGATAGATTTTGAGAACTTAGAAGAATATGAATCTAATCAAGGTATTTGCACACGCAATTTCCTGTGGAAAACAATCATGCCACTAATTTATCAAGTATGCAATTGCCATCAAGTTGCAAACTTTCCTAATCTTGTAACTACAGGGCAAAACTTCACCTGGAATAAACTTTGAACGAAGAAAACATGATAAAGAAAAAATATATAGATGCATAATGCAAGTGTCCTGGAGAAAAAATAATTTGAATAGTCATATGTATAATATAAACCCCTAAAATATAGAAAAGTCTGTAGCAATTTAAAAGAAATATGCCTTGCATTAATAAATGACATACTCCAAAAATGGTATTAAATTTGGTGATTGGAAACATCCAAGCAAAATAAGCTTAGATCCCAATAATGATTATATGATAATACATTCTCTGATAATTGTCATTTAAACTTCAGCATATAAATTAATTGGAGATTACCAACTATATGAAAAAATGTAGCACTAGTCAATATATTTGCATGCCACCTTCACTTAATGACATTTAGTGACATTGATTTAATATTTTAGTGGAATATCTTTCTGTATGAAAAACTATATGTAACTGCATTTAAAGGAGAAAAGCTACAGGGATGTATGTATCTAATATTATTCTAATATTCTCTGATTCCCTAATTAAAGATACCTTATAATTTATCTGAGTCTCTGGAGCCTCCATTGAAGATAAACTACCGGTGAATGTTAATTGACCATGACGTCAACTTGTCTATGTGATTTGTATTGGCCTATGGAACATTATCAAATATGATGCAAGGAGAAACTTCAAAAGAAAAAGGTGGCTCCTTTCATTTATTTGTGACTCAAGTTGGGCATGCCCCTCTCTGAAGGTCTTTCTCTTACAGGACTTTCCAGTAGTCACTCTCCTACTGCTTGACTGACTTCAAGCACATTCTGCTATTTTAAATTATCCTGGCCATCTATTTGTCTTTTCACTTATTATCTAACTTCCCTCACTATCTAACTTCCCTCTTCTAGAATGTGTATGGTTATTTAAGCTGAGAAAGTGCTGTCACTCAATTAAAAAATCATTAGAGTCTAGGCCATAGTAAGGTTCAATGATTGTTGAGAGCGAAGTTTATTAGAAAATGATGTATTAGAAATCTTATTTATAGATATAAGTACTTTTACTTGTATATTTAATTTCCATTATTGATAGCTATATATAAGAAAACATTAAGGTTACAAAAAGTATGATCACTCTACGCTAGTAGATGTTCTCAAGAAACCCACTGTGCAAATTAGAGTTGCTTAGACCCAAAGCATTTCAAGTTTTTAATTTTAGAAATCAGTTGACAACAATATTTACTGTAATATCTCAGTAATATAGAACAATATGCATAAATGGAAAGAAATGAAACAAAATGTTATGCCAATAGTGAGAGGTGATAATATGAGATATTTTCTTTCCCACTCCGTAATGTGTATTTTAAAATATTTATCTTTTATATGAATTTCTTATTTAGAAATATTCTTATTAAGTAATGCCATATTTAAACTATTTAAATGAATAATGCAGAGAAAGGGCCCCTTGAACTTGGACAGTTTAACAATATCCCTAATTAACTATGTTCATCAACCCATTCCACCACTGTATGGTATATATGCGCCCAATAAATGCCATGATAATAAACGAATTGCAGTCATTTGTCCTGTAATGGACAATTCTTTAGCTGAAGTGGCATTATACCTATAAATAAGATTTTGCACCCTATATCTTGATCAAAGAAAGTTGAAAAATTTTAAAGATGGTTGCAATGAGCCTTTTTGATGCAGTGTAATTTCAGTGTAGAAAACTGGTAAATAAAATATAGTTAACATTACATATAGCTAACATAGAAAAAAATGACTGTTCTTTATCAAAATGGTAAATAAAACCACAACTAACATTATATAAAAGACTGGAGACTGTTATGAAATAGTTAACACTGTATAAAATATAGCTAATATTGTAGAAAAAATATTATTCTTTATTATAAGTATCTGTGAGAAACCAGTCCAAAGTCAAATTCAATTTCTTTAAGACATACTGCAAATGATTCATTTGTCCTTGGATGTTCAGCCACATTTGGCCAGCAATAATAAAATTTTGGCAATATTATCAGTAAAATAAAGCAAGACATCTAAATATCTTTAAGAATTCTTAAAATATGAGACTTCTAATACTACTGTGAAACTATTTCTTATCAATTCATTTCTTCTTATTAATGACGAGTGCACAAAAAGAAGACAAAGGCAAAGTAAAAACATTATTAGCATAGAATTTAGATAATTATGACACACATTTCTGATGCAGATTTGATATTAAAGAAAAACACTCTTGAATAAACTAGAGTAAACAACGGTTATTTTTCCTTTCATTTGAAATTACTTTTTGTTTGTCTTCCCAAGAACCTAAAATTGATTACTCATCATTCATCTGTGTTTCAAGTTTCAATTACTTTAAATTCCTCTTTACTTTGGTATTGATAAAATAGAAAACTGAACTCCCCTGCCATTTACCTATCTGGCAAAACTCATAAATGTAGAGACGGTGAAAATATGTATGGATTTATTGAATTCCTTTGTTAACTCTATTATTTGTTGATACTATACAATAATGACTCCAATTTACTTTTTATTAACCAGAAGAGAAAGCTCTCTATTCGTTAAACTTGCTGTTAAGTGTAATGAGGCGAATATAGCTATTTATTCCAAGGGGTGTCTCCATACAATTTCACAGAAACTGGAAGACTCATAATGCTATATAGAAAATATATTTAAGAAATTTTATTCATGTCTTTCATCTTTTAAAACATATAAAAATACATATTACATAAATAAATTTATATGTGTATTTGGAGGCCATGTAACATAGAAGTTAAGATCAGATGGCTTGAAACTTGAATATCTAAAATATTACAAGAAACTGTATTTAAAAGACGTGTAGGTATTCAGGTTGCATTACGAACACCATCACGGTGTTCGAATCCTGAATCTGCCACTTTCTAGCTTTGTAGTATTAACATACAAATTTACCTCTCTCTTCAGGATTTTTTTTCAGATGTAAATGAGGGATAGTAACAATGTTTATAATATCATAGAGTTATTTTGAAAAGGAATGAATTAGTGGAAATAAAATGACTAAAGCAAGTTGCAATTGCTCAGTAAATGTTAGTTGTTTTGTATTAATATCATCATTATAAAACTAGTTTTTTAAAAAACTACTAAAATCACTTTGACTTTACAATTAAATGGAGTGTGTGAGTTCCTAGTGAAGGATTTGCAGCCAGGCATCATTATCCTATGATGTTCCTTGAAATTTTACCATTAGAAATCTGTCCCACTGGGCTTGAAGTTTTTTCAGTTTTCGTATATATTCTAATAACATACCATAAATGAAACAATGTAAGAAATGATCAGCGTTTGTTGTTTTGGTACTTTTTGTTAAAGGCCTTTCTCACTACAGTTAGATGATATCTCATTTTGGTTTTGATTCGCATTTCCCTAATGATTAGAGATGTTGAGCACTGTTTTATATGTTTGCTGGCCATTATTCTGTCTTCTTTTGAAAAGTTTCTGTTCATGTCCTTTGCCTATTTATTGATAGGGGTTGTTTGACTTTTTCTTGTTGATTTTCTTAAGTTCTATATAGATTCTTGTTATCAGCTCTTTATTGTATGTGTAGCATGCAAATATTTCTCCCATTCTGTAGGTTGTCTATTCACTCTAATGATAGTATCCTTGGCTGTGCAGAAGCTTTTTAATTTGATGAGGTCTCATTTGTTTATATTTGTTGCTGCTGTGATTGCATGGGAGGGGGTCTTCCTCATAAATTTTTCTCCGAGGCCAATGTCTATAAGAGTTTTCCCAATATTTTCTTCTAGAATTCTTAAGGTTTCACACCTTAGGATTAAGTCTGTTATCCATCGTGAGTTGATTTTTGTGATAGATGAGAGGTGAGGATCCAGTTTCAATCTTCTGCATGTAGTTATCCAGTTTTCCCAGCACCGTTTATTGAATGGAGATTCTTTTCCCCAATGCATATTTTTGTCTGCTTTGTCAAAGATTACATGACAATATGAGGATGGTTTTATATCTGGGTTCTCATTCCTTTTCCAAATGTCTGTATCTCTGTTCTTGTGCCAGTACCATGCTGTTTTGGTTACTATGACCTTATAGTAAAGCTTGAAGTCTGATAGACTGACAAATACTGGTGTGGATGTGGAGAGATTGGAACACTGCTGGTGGGACTGCAAATTAGTACAACCCCTGTGGAAAGTAATTTGGAGATACCTCAAAGGGCTACAAGTAGAATTACCATTTGATCCAGCAATCCCATTACTAGGCATCTACCGAAAGGAAAAAAAGACATTCTATAAAAAAGACATCTGCACTCGAATGTTTATGGCAACACAATTCACAATTGCAAAGATGTGGAAACAACCCAAGTGCCCATCAATATGTGAGTGGATTAATAAAATGTGGTATGCGTATGCTATGGAATATTACTCAACTACAAAAAACAATACTGATCTAGCACCTCTTATATTATCTTCAATAGAGCTTGAGCCCATCCTTTGAAGTAAGGTATCACAAGAATGCAAAAACGAGCACCACATGTACTCACATGAAATTGGTACTAACTGATCAACATTAAGGTGCTCATAAGATAGTAATATTCATTGGGTGTTGGTCACATGGAGATGGGGTGGATAAACTCACAACTAATGGAGGTAGAGCACATGTATGGGGGAAGGGCATGCTTGCAGCCCTAGCTTGGGCAAAGCAAAGGCATTACATGTAACCAAAATGTTTGTACTCCCATAATACTCTGAAATTAAAAAAAAAAATTGTAAGAAAATAAAAATAAAAATAAAATATAGCTATTTCTAGAAAAAAAATTGATCAGCTAACACTTTTGAGGAATTAAATGAACAAATAACTGAAATTCATTACACGTGCCAGGAGAAGATAGGCTTGTCAGGTGCCTTGAAGCTACTGACCCTGAGAGGTAAAAGGGAGATAGAAACAAAGTTAATCTACTCTTAAACTTTGATTTGAACTTTGTGGAATTAGAAATTCTCTAATACTATATACTTTTCAAGTGAATCTGCGATTGTTCAAAGTGCCAACAGGCCATTTCATCTATCTTCTTTTGAAAAGCTTCTGTTTATGCCTTTTGCCCACTTTTCAATAGGGTTGTTTGATTTCTTCTTGCCGATTTGCTTGAGTTCTTTGTTGATTTTGGTTATTAGCCCTTTATTGGATGTATAGCATGCAAATATTTTCTCTCATTCTGTAGGTTGTCTATTTTCTCTGTTGATTGTTTCCTCAGATGTGCAAAAGCATTTTAATTTAATCAAGTCCCTTTTATTTATTATTGTTGTTGCTATGATTGCCCTTGGGGTCTTCTTCTTAAATTCTTTGCCTAGGCTGATATCTAGAAGAGTTTTTCCAACATTTTCTTCCAGAATTCTATGGTTGCATGTCTTAGGTTTAAGGCTGTTATCCATCTTAAATTTATGATTGTGAGTGAGAGATATAAATCTTATTTCAATCTTCTGCATGTGGCTATCCACTTTTCCCAGCACCATTTATTGAATAGGGATTCTTTTCCACAGTGTGTATTGCTATCTACTTTGTTAAAGATCAGAAGGCAATATGTAGATGGTTTTATATCTGGGTTCTCTGTTTTGTTCCATTGCTCTATGTTGCTATTTTTGTGCCAGTATCATGCTGTTTGGTTACTATATATAACCTTGTAGTATAGCTTAAAGTCTGGTAAAGTGATTCCTCCAGATGTATTCCTTTTGCTTAAGGTTGCTTTGGCTATTTGGGCTCTTTTCTAGTTCCAAATGAAGCATAGAATTATTTTTTCCAGATCTGTGAAAACTGACATTGACATTTTGATGGGGATTGCATAAGATAGACTAATGCCCAATAAACATATGAAAAAATGGTCCACATCACTAATCATCAGGGAAATTCAAATCAAAATCACAGTGAGATATCACATAACTCCAGTGAGAATGGCTTTTATCAAAAAGTCTCAAAACAATGAATGCTGGCATGGATGTGGAGAGAAAAGGACACTTACACACTGTTGGTGGGACTGCAAATAAATGCAACCTCTATGGAAAATAGTATGGAGATTCCTCAAAGAACTAAGAGTAGACCTACCATTTGATACAGAATCCCACTACTGGGTATTTACCCAAAGGAAAAAAATCATTTTATCAAAACGACACCTACAATTGAATGTTTATTGTAGCACAATTCATAACCACAAACATGTAGAATCACCCCAAGTGCCTGTCACTTCATGAGTGGATTAATAAAATGTGGTATATGTACACCATGGAGTACTGCTCAGCCATAAAAAAATGAATTAATGCCTTTTGAAACAATCTGGATGGAACTGGAGACCATTCTCCTAAGTGAACTATCACAAGAATGGAAAAACAAACACCACATGTATTTACTATTAAATTGGAACTAACCAATTAACAGTCATCCGAACAGATGGAAGTAAAACTCAACAGAAATCATGCAGGTGGGAGGGTGGAAGAAGGGATGGGTGAAATCATACCCAAGGGGTACAATGTACACAATTTTGGTGATGGGCACACTTATAACTTTAACTCAAACAGTGCAAAAGCTGTCCATGTAACCAAAACACATCTATATCCCCATAATATTCTGGAAAAAAAATATAAATAAATATAAATAAACATTTACAGCTATTAAAAAATACCAACAGGCCAAGTTCATTTTAGATTTTGTTTCAGTCATCATTACTCAACCTGATAATTATATATATATATAATACTTATAGATATCTATCTATATTTGTATAATTTCATTAATTGTCTGGTATCATTTGGTCACAGAATTCCTGACAAGGATTTCTTAGATAATATACAAGTTTTCATTTGAGCAAAGAAATAATGAGTGTTGCTACTAACGCAGTATGTAAATCTCACCGTCCTCTTTGCTTCTCTTAACATAAACCTACTTTAGACATTGTGAAGCCTTTTGTTTCATTGTGGAAGTATGCTAATAGACATTTAATTTTCAATCAAATACTCAGTATTTCACTCTTCTGGTAGGAATTGACTCATTTTAGTTATGCCACTTATCCCTAAAGAAGCCAGTCCTCTAAATATGCATAGTTAAAAAAAGTTGATTTGAAAATATCATATTTTTGTCTGTTTTTCATGCTAAGTTCACAATATTTATAACTGAACTTACTTTTGCAATAAGCCCATACTCTGGGGCTGTGACTACTTGCTGGTATCAAAAGATAAGTAGCAAGTAATAGTGGTTGATTTGCAGAAGCAGAAAAATAACATGGAGCAGCTAAGGTATTATACACTGTGAGTGAAGAGCTGTACGTGTTCAAGTTGCATTACTTGTATTCTGACTTACAACAGAAGGATAAATCCTACTGACATTTTCACTGAAAGCAATGATGGTAATATATTACCTGATATTGGAAAGCATCTGGAGTTCTCAAGAAAATCAAGCCAGCACAAGATATTGAGGGCATTAACTAGAAAAGAAAAAGGACATATTCACTTTACTTTATACAGATTATTATTTGTATTTAAGTAATTAATAAAAAGAAAACAAAAGAATTTTTCCAAAGTGAGACAAGAATGAGGAACATGTTTAATTCTCCCTATTTGATTATTTTCAACCAGAATGGAAGTCATATTAGAATCACCCTTGCAAACTCTTCCTTTCCTCTGATCTGAAAGGAATTTAGATGACTTCTTTTCTTTTCCCCTTCTTACCCTGCCAGTCATACTGTTTCAGTCACACTCACGAAAGGGATATTACCATAATTCTCAGGTATGTTTGGGAGGGAAGTATATTAAGAATTATTCTATTAAGTGAAAAAATATGAACATAAACTCTGCTGTGTAATTATAGAAATTATTTAAATAATAAAAATCATAAGGCATTATACATGTTCAGGTTAAAATTTTCCTCCGATAATATTTTATCAAAAGTATAATTTTCATATAGCAACGACATGTATATCATGGATCACATCTTTTCCCTTTCACACAGCTCACCCTCTAGACATTATAAACAACTTCTCTGACTATTCAGCCAGCAGACTGTGCTATTCTAATGCCTTCATTACATGGGCATAACTAGTAAGAATCTCAGACATCATGTCCCCTACCATGTTTAATTTTCTTTAAAAGCCTATCATGGAAGATTCATCTTTATTTTAATTTTTTTTCTTTTACTACTATTTGGTACTAACTTGTGTTCTCTCAAATTTGTATGTTGAAGTCTTACCCCCAGTGTGACTGGATTTGGTGATAGGGCCTTTAAAGGTAATTACGGTTCAATGAAGTCATAAGGGTGGCCCAAATCTGACAGAGCTAGTGTTTTTGTTTGTTTGTTTGTAGAGCCAGGGCCTGGCTGGGCTACCCAGGTTGGTCTGGAACTCCTGGCCTCAAGGGATCCTCCTGTGTTCTGAAGTGCTGGGATTATACATGTGAGCCACAACGTCCAGCCATGAACTAGTGTTTTTTGATAAGAGGAAGAGACACCACCTATCTCTCTTTCTTTCTGCACGCAATGAGGAAAGGCCATGTGAGGACACGGAAGGCAGTCATCTTCAAGATAAAGAAGACTCACAAGAAACCAACTCTGTTGGCACATGAACTTGGATTTTCACCTTTCAGAACTGTGAGAAAATAAATTTCTGTTGTTTAAGCCACACCACCTGTGATCTTCTGTTATCACAGCCTGAGCAGACTAATGTGAATACTTAAGCCAAGTTACTTTAACTTTAAGAACCATATTTAAATACTTTATTTATTTATTTTTAAATTTCAGAACATTATTGGGGTACAAAAATTTTGGTTACATATAATGCCTTTGCCTCACCTAAACCGGAGCTACAAGCATGCCCATCCTCATACAGTACGCTCCACACCCATTAGTTGTGAGTTTATGCATCCCCACCATCCCCTCCCACCTGCCCAGCACATGATTAATATTACTTCCATGCGAGCACCTAAGTGCTGATCAGTTAGTACCAATATGGGTTTTTTTTCTCCCTTTTTTTTATTTCAACATATTATGTGGGTACAAATGTACCAATTTGATGGCGAGTACATGTGATGTATGTTTTTCCATTCTTGTGATACTTCACTTAGTCGAATGGGCTCCAGCTCTATCCAGGATAATACAAGAGGTGCTAGACCACCATTGTTTTTTGTAGTTGAGTAGAACTCCGTGGTATACATATACCACATTTTATTAATCCACTCATACATTGATGGGCACTTGTGTTGTTTCCACATCTTTGCAATTATGAATTGTGCTGCTGTAAACATTCAAGTGCAGATGACGTTATTGTAAAATGTCTTTTTTTTCCTTTGGGTAGATGCCTAGTAGTGAGATTGCTGGATCAAATGCCATTTCTATTTTTAGTTCTTTTAGATATCTCCAAATGAAATCTCTCTCCTCTCTCCTTTAATTAGCCAATTATGACAAATTTATTTTACCTTCCTCTTGCTCTTTTTCACTCACCTACTATATTGGCTTTGTTTTTTATATTTGCAAATTAAAGGAAAAAACTAATTATGTCATATCATCAAAGATATTGAAAATGTTTTTATAACATCACCATTATAATCAAATTACCAATTACTTACTATAACAATGCCCCTGCCATATTACAAATCAACTGCCTTAGATCAATTAGCATGCCTCTATAACTCAAGATGAAGGACCCAATATTGACAAAATCAGTTGCTATCTTTATGAAAGTAGATGTAAAAATTTCAACTTCCAACATGATAGACATTAAATCAAACCTAATTCCAACAGTAATTTATCATGTCTCCAACAATATCATTAACCCGATTAACCTAATGGTTGGAAATCAGAAATTCATTAACTATTGGGCCAGGGATATTGTGAGGTATAAAGAAAGAGAATTAAAATTCTAACCATGATTATTTTCCATTTTGCTGTCATTTTTTACTTTATGGGGATAGATTAATAAAAAATATTGAAGGTAAGAGGACTCCTGAAGTGAAAAGTATAAAAGTGGAGAGTAAGAGGAAAGCAGTGACATGCTTCAGAGTTTTCACTTGCTTGAAACAGTAAGAGAAAGATGGGTTCCAAAAGAAGCAGCAATTTGTTTTTATTTCACCATGTGTACACCTAGATTTAGAAAAAGCTCATATTTTCTTCCTAAGAAGCACTGTAATCTGGGTTCCCAAGCACTATTTTTATTTTTGATTGTATCATAATTGAGACTAAACTACTTAACCTCCTTGTGAGGCATGAATTATAATAGTAAGCTGCCCCATGACATCATGATCTGGCACAGTCCTCTCAAAATAACTATTATCTTTTGAAGTAGATGTTGATGCTTTTCAGCACATCCATGTCTTCTGATTTCCATCTTATGATTTTCTGAGATTAGTGACATTAAGGTACTCAAGTGTAGAGGTAAATATTGGCAAACATGTCATACAAGTTACATGTTCATCAACTTTCTTGAACAATGGAAGTTCAGTTCTTAGTTTGTGAGTAAACATGTTTCTCTTTCTCAGATCACTGATAAATAGTTAATTGCAAAATAAAAGAATGAACAAACATAAAATAAACAGACTGTAAAGCAACTCAACGCTGAATACTATGTAGTATGTTGATAGGCAATTAACCTATCAAATCCTGTTGGTGAAACATTTTCAGTTTACTCAAATGCCCCTTTTGAAAACTGACCTATTTCTTTAAGCTAGTAAGAAGTGGTACTGATAGATCAAATAAAGTTATTACCTACACAATCTCAAATTTGTGGAGCTCTTTGGGGACAGACACTCCAGTAAGTGCCTCCTACATAGTAGATGGTCAATGATTATTTATTGAATCGAAAGGATGGTGTATGGCACCTACCATTTGATCCAACAATCCCATTACTGGGCATCTACCCAAAGGAACAAAAGACATTCTATAGAAAAGACATCTGCACTAGAATGTTTATAACAGCACAATTCACAATTGCAAAGATGTGGAAACAACACAAGTGCCCATCAGCACATGAGTGGATTAATAAAATGTGGTATATGTATACCACGGAGTTCTACTCAGCCACAAAAAACAATGGTGATCTAGCACTTCTTGTGTATCCTGGGTAGAGCTGTAACCCACTCTACTAAGTGAAGTATGACAAGAATGGAAAAACAAACACCACGTGTACTCACCATCAAATTGGTATTAACTGAGCAACACTTAAGTGCACATATAGTAATAACATTCATCAGGTGTCGGGCAGATGGGATGGGGGAGGACAGGATGGGTACATACATACTAATAGGTGCAGTGTGCACCATCTTGGGGATAGATATGCTTGAAGCTCTGACTCGGGTGGGGCAAGGGCAATATACATAACCTAAGCATTTGTACCCCCATAATATGCTGAAATAAAAAAATAAAAATTAAAAAAAAATTAAAAATAATAAAAAAATAAAAAAGAATATCTGAAAAAAGTTTTATGCCATCATTGAAGATAAAGTAGTATATGAAACTCTACTAGCTAAAAGCTTCTTTGAATATATGGAAGATAATAGAATAAAAGATGTTTAATTCAGTTCCCAATTAAACTGATAAAGATTAAAATAAAAATTCTGGCACATTATGCACATTGAAACTTTTAATAGGTGAGCTCTCTGGTACTGAATTTTTATCAAAAGTGCAGAAATACAGGTCAAGAACTTTATTATGAAATTTTATCCAATAACTGTATATTCGAATTTAGAAATTTAATCACTCTATAATTGATATGTATATGTGTTTTTAGAAATACAAACAGTCTTTGAAAAAATTAGAATCACTCTTGTCTGCAGCTATTCAGTGAAGTGCTTAAACTACATAGAGGTTTAATTTTTTTAGCCGGTCGTTAACCCATCTATATAGTTAGCAATGCCCATACAAAAAAGCAACGGTGCAATTTGAAAAGGCTCGCTGTTGATAATTGAAACATGACCATATTCATTCAGAAAGTACTTGGCTTATTATTTAACATTTTCAGTTTGATGTACCAAAATAAGCATTCAATAAACTGTTCACTTACACAGAGAACTGTGTTACTTCAATTACACTCAAGTTGATTGAGGCTAATTTAATGGTAATTAGTAATTTACAAGGTCAAGAGGCTCACACTTCTAATTCCACGCTTTTAAATGGTCACAGCTTACATATATCGATGAGAATGCCAAGCAAAGTAAACTTATGAAAACTATGTGTAAAAGGGGGTAGTATTTTATGAATCTAAATAAATTACCTAAAATAAAAACAGCTGCTTTTGATAACATTCGATATGCATTTTTGGTTGTTGACAAATTTTTGCTTTGATGATTATTTCTAAACGTAAAGAAAAAACACCTGTTGATTTATTTCAAGCAAAGAATACATATATTTAGTTCATTTTCAATTCCTGCATTACATTGCTCTTAGATTTGGTACTAAGTTTCTTTTTAAATAGAGAAGTCATATGACTTATTTTTAGTATAGTTGTATCATTAATTATGAAGATCTTACTTTACTGCTGATTTCACCACTAAATTATCCAAAGACCCAAATATTATATATTTATAGGTAAACACATTTCAATGTGTCACAAATAATGCAAAAAATCTTAAGAATAAGTGATCTTTACAAAATGAAATTAATATCTCGGGAAATTACATTGTCCAAGGTCACAGAGAAAGCAACATAACTAGAAATAGAATTTAGATTTCTTCATTTCTTGATCATTTTTCCCATTTAAATTCTAATGACTATTAAATATTGATAATATATTATAAGAAAGCATACATATAAAGTATACATAAAACCACACACACAACTCTCATAATATTAGAAATCATTCAATATGATTTATTACAGTGATATATATCGTCCAGCTTATGTTTAATGACCGAAATAGTTACTGCATTTTCATCCATGAAATAGTTTACATTGTGTTATTGAAAATAATAGTGAGATAAAACTATTTTAATTTAAAAAAATGGGATATAGGCAGGTGCAAATGCTTAACATAAAATTTCCCTTTGGGTGATAAACCACATTTTAAGTGTTTCCTAAATTGTTTCTCAAGGAGGAAACATGTTCCTACATTTCTATATCTTTGAATGATAGTTGAGGCTGATTTACCTAATTAGACATTAGTTGGTCTTTACAGAATTAAATGTCTCACACACACAAAAAATTACCTTAATGATAGAAGGCTAATGCTTATCTAAGTGATGCTATAAATACAAAACTTTTAGATATTCCTTTAATGCATTGCTCCTTTTATAGACCACATTCAAATCCATCATCTGGTAGGCTCAAAATTAGCCCAGTTTCATAGTTAGAAAACTTTTCTTTAAAATTATTTAATTCAGCCTTTCAATACAAATATTAAATTTTTATTTAAAATTTCACAAACTTGAAACTTTGACAGGAGATTTGAGTGTGGACATAAAACATGACTGTAAAAGAGCAAATATTTAAGCTTTACACAGGAAACATTGACATATTTTTGGTTGTTTCCAAGGACATTTCATTTGACTCTGCTTTTCCAGAAAACACAGGTTCATTCTAATTACTTGTTAAAAATCAGAAATAATAAAAAAAAAAGACTTGAAAAGAAATTGTGTCTCCTATTCCAGCATATTGTTATTATTAAGGAAAACAAAGCAAACACAAAGTTCACCAAAAGGGTAAATATTCAACAACTGCTTTTCTACTTCATTCCCTGGAAAGCAAATTTTTACAATAGTACTTTTGTTCTTAGAAATAAAGACACCACTCCAAAAGAAAATAAAAATAGTCTTTTATAAAGATTTTCCTGTGATTCAACATGAACAGAGAAAAGGGAAGCTAGAAAATGCCTAAGAGTAGAAAATCTGATTGAAAGCATTTTTCTAAACAGATTTTGACTCATCTCTGCTTTGCATGTTTTATAATTAAGCCTTGAAAGAGAGCATTTAAAAATTGTTTTAACAACACTAGCAGATAAACGCGTGCACTGAACCATTTTCTTATTTTCCCTGAGCCCAAAGATCTTCACCAGTTCAATTTTTTATAGTTATTGCCTGAATTTAATTTGAACAATATTTCATATCACTGTATATAATAAAGTGCATTGAAACCTGTTTAAATGAGTACTTGATAAAATAAAGAGCTTTTCAAAAAACAACAGTTATTGCACACCATCTCCAGAAAGGGTCTGTGTGCAACAAATCATTGTGAAAGAGGAGAACACATTATACAACCACCATTGGTATAAATATAAAAAATATGTAAAAATTACACACCAGTTATTGGTATAAATGTACTATAAGTTACTACATGTAGAACATTATAAATAATGAGTTGATAAAAATGAAATACAATCATCTTTATTAGCTTAATTTGTTTGCTTGTGTCATAAAAGAGTTCACAGTCACATGAGACAGAGATGCCATAAGTCTCAATGTATTGCATCATAAAAACAAATCACTAACAAAGCAATAACATTATTAAGAGAATGAAAAGTCAAACCACAGATGAGAAGTAAATATTATCAAATCATATATCCGATAAAGTTCTTGTGTCTAGAATATAAAATAACTCTCCAAACTCGATGAAAGTAAATAACCTAATAAATAAACTAGGAAAACATTTGAACATACACTTCATTGAAAAGATAATGAATTCTTACAACATGCCAGAACATGGATTTATATCAAAATAATCAGGATACATAAAATAAGATAAAGAAAAAATACTTATTATAATGTTCCATTTATATTGACTTCTTAAAAACAAAAATTAAACTATATTGCCAGAAATTGAATAAGTCATTGTTCAGGAAAGGGGAATTACAAAGAAGCATGAAGAAACTTTTGGCAAAGGATGGATATGTTTACTATCTAGATTATGGTGACAAATTTTTGGCTATACACCTGTATCTAAATTTATCAAATTGAACATTTTAACTGTTTCACCTTTATTTCATGTATATTATACATCAAAACCACGTAAAACTGTTTAGGAAATGTAAACTTCAGCAAGGTTTTTTGTCATGGGAATTTTCAGTACTTTTGGAAATGCTGACTGAAATAAGGTCAAAAGTATTTTCAGTGTAAGGCTTTTCAGAGTTTACATATGTAACAATATAGCAAATCCTAAGAAAACGACTTTTGCCTAGATGATTTTCCAAACTAATTGTGGAAATTATTCTTCATCCATGAAATATTTGACAGGACTAGCACCCCTGGAATATTCTTTGGAAAACACTATGTACTAATGATACCAAATATTGCTAGTTGGCCTGGTAATGTCTGTTTTTGTTTTTGGTTATTTTTTTTGTTTTGTTTTGGCTAATATGAACACCAGGGGATGACCAACTGTCCACCAAAGATATAGCTTCCCTTTCAACAGTTGATGAGAAAGAAATGCCTGACCTGAGGACAGACCACATTTTCCCATCCCTTGGCCTCTATTTGAAGTCATAGGGCAAGTTTTTGCGATTAGTAAGTAAGCAAAAGTGATGTGTACCACATCCAAGGAAAAATAGTCAAGAAGGAATATCCTTAATCCACATTTTCTTTTCTTATCTCCTAGATGAAAGAGAAGGTTTCTGGAAGCCTGGATTATTTCAAAGTCTTAGTTCCTGAATTGTCAAATGTAAGTCTAATGAGTGAGAAATAAAATTCTCTTAAGTTTTGGGGTTAGTTACAGCAATCAATAATGCCGCAATCAACATAACAATTTGATCGGAGAAAGTATGTGCTGCTCATTCCTCAACTTATCATAATATTTAGAGAATTTTAGGTGCTCTATTGCCAAATACTACAAGATATTTTTCACTCTACATATTTTATGTACCTTATTTTCATCAATATGCATGCAACATGTGAATTTAAAAGATAAAAATGTAATATGCATCCCCTAATGGGGTTTGTTAGCCGTAACATAAAGAAATGAACTGAAGTCAAATCCAGCTTGCTATCTCTGTCATTATTTCTAAGATTGATTTTACATTTTTTATCAAATGTCCCTTAAAACTATGTAGATGAAGATATATTTTAAAATCGAATATGCATTGTGTGTGATGCTCATTGCCACAGTATTTCAATTAGCAACGTAAATGTCAATCTATGTTTTAAAACAATCCTAAATATTTCCCTGTAGAAGATTTTTAGTTTGCACTATGGAACCATTCAATCTATCATTAGTGAAAGTGTGACAGCTATTGATTCATGATTTTCTTTCCCTTTGTTGTTAGGAGATTTAATGTTCATAATACGATGAAATTTTTCCAAAAATTTATCAATGTGAAAAATCTACATAAAATACTCACTACATTATAGAAGTACTCACCAAAATATACAAGTTGACCTCTATGGAAAAATTTCTATAAATTTCCAAAGAAACACATTTTATTTTTTCTTTTGGTAAATGTGATACTGTAAGTTTATTTTCTGAAGCCCAAAGTGAAGCTCACTTGTTGAAATTATAATATTTTGATAGTGGAAAGTTAAAAATATTCATACAGTTTTTCAATGATGTCATACAGGGTTCAATTATTAAAGAAGACTCACCAGATCCAAAATGACAATGCTTAAAATTCTAAAATGTATTGTAGGAAAATATACAATATAGCAACAGTATTAATGTATCGATGTACATCACAGCCAAAAGCTGCCTCACAGCAAGGGGTCCATGAGGAGCACACTTGAGCTCCAATCATCATCCCTCTGTAAGTGATATCTGGATAAGTTTTCTTTTTTGGATCGGAAACCACCAACTTGTGCATGGGACATCTCAGAATCAAGAAGTCCAAAATGAAGTGTTTCATGTTTAATGTTCACTGTTATCACATACTTTAATTCTAACTTTTCTGCTGAAGGATGAATTTGATAGGAACATCTATGTTCTTTTTCTTTTTCTTTTCTTTTTTTTTACATTGATGACCTGCAGGTGTGATTTATGTTTTGTCTCGCATAGCCTTAGGCCTGTTAATGTGTTACAAAAGACATCTCTAAAAAGGGAGGGGAGCATGACAAGGCATGTCTGACCTCCCTTCTCACAGCCAGCAACTCAGCTTAGGGTATTTCTGGGGCCCTGTTGGCCAAGAGGGGGTCCATTCAGTCCGCTGGTAGAGATTAAGATTTTATTTTGGTTCATAAGTTTGTTTTTTTTAGATGGTCTCTCTACGTTGCCCAGGATGGAGTGCAGTGGTTATTTGCAGATGTGAATAACCATACTACAGCCTTGAATTCCTGGGCTCAGGTGATCCTTGTGCCTCAGCCTTCCAAGCAGTTGAGACAACATGTGCACACAACCCAGCAAGGTACCTATACTCTCAATACATGAATTCTCTTTAGAAGCCTCATTTGTATTGTTCTCATTTCTCCCTCTTGTTTACATCCACCTATTCAAAATTCCAAAAGACAAATTTAATACAACCTAAAATTGAAGGCAGATAACTCCGGTAGATCTCTCTTCATGGTACATACCTTATGTGCGTATATCGTTATAGGAAAACCAACTCAATTTTAAGAACTTCACTTCCCTGAGGAGTAAATTACAGATTCCTTAAATTAACAAATTAGTACTTTCACAGTCTGAATCCAGTCTATTTTTTACTGGTGCAAATTTAGATTAAAGCAATAAAAATTCTCATTACCATATTGTTAAATCTATGATTTAATAATGACTTTTTGATCTTTACAGAGTAGTAGTCACACAGAACGTTGTTTACTTTATGGACTCTTAAGTTTCCCTACATTTCTGGAAGTCCAGGAAATGTAGTCATTAGAACATGAAACCCAGTCAGATCACAAACCTTATTTAGGTAGCAGTGTTTCAAAACAGTTCTTGATTCACCCGACCTGTACTGGGAAGAGAAATCTCCACTTTAATCATGTATTCCTGTTGCTCTTGTTTTGTTTTTTTCCCCTGCATACACTAAGAAAACACTATTGCAAGTAAGGTTGCACAAGACTGAGTGGGCACTAAACTTACGGGGAATTTTCAGCAGGTATTCATTTATTCTAGAAAACTACCAAAACAACATTTGAAAGAAACTTTGATTAGGAATTACAAAGGGATTGGTAAGGTGTTAGATTACTTTTCACTATTAAGATATTTTATAGTTAATTCTTAATTTACTTATAAAGTAATATTTAATAAAGGATAAGTCACTTGCGATATTCATTGTTATGCATTTTAATTACCTCATTACTAAGAAACTGTGGATTTGTCAGAACATCTCTTATCTCCTGGTGCAATCTGGACATCTCTGCTTTTCTTTCTTCAGGGGGTGGTGATCCCATTCTCCAATAGGATTTTCTTGTTTGTGTTACCATTCTCCCTGTCACAGCTGGAGAGAATTTGATTTTTTTCCCATTTCACTCCGAATTTTGTTGGCAATGTAGCTTTCAATAAAATCCATGTGAATGAATAAATTTATAAGCAAAATAAAATGATTATCTGATGTATAAAAATATACTGGATTTTTTAAGTAAAATGTACACTTAATGAATTCTCACTGTTTATTCTTATATTCTTTAAGAATGTTTTTGTTGTTCAAAGCTTTTTTTGTCAATATTCTTTTAGCCTTGATTTAAAAACCTGTTAGGTAGGACTGCAAACTAGTACAACTTCTGTGGAAAGTAATATGGAGATACCTCAATGAGCTACAACTAGAACTACCATTTGTTCCAGCAATCCCGTTACTGGCCATCTACCCAAAGGATAAAAAGACATTCTGGAAAAAAGACATCTGCACTAGAATGTTTATAGCAGCGCAATACACAATTGCAAAGATGTGGAAACAACCCAAGTGCTCATCAATACATGAGTGGATTAATAAAATGTGGTATATGTATACCATGGAGTTCTACTCAGCCACAAAAAACAATGGTGGTCTAGCATCTCTTGTACTATCTTGGATAGAGTTGAAGCCCATTCTACTAAGTGAAGTATCCCAAGAAGGGAAAAACAAGCACCGCATGTACTCACCATCAAATGGGTATTAATTGATCAACCATGATGTACACATATATAGTAGTAGCATTCATTGGGTGTCAGGCAGCTGGGAGGGAGGAGGAGGGGATCGTTATATTCGGTATACCACATCTAATGGATGTGGTACGCACTATCTGGGGGATGGACATGCTTGTAACTCTGACTGGGGTGGGGCAAAGGCAATATATGTGTCCCCATAATATGCTGAAATAATAAAAAAAGGAACATTACAAAAAAACAAACAAACGAACAAAATCTGTTACACATTTGCTTTTAATATCCTCGGTAGGTATCTAAACTTTGAGGGTAAAAAAGCCTTTAAAAATAGTCAAAATTCTTTGATCCGAGGATATTGTTATTCTGGGAGACTCAGATTACCATTAATTCAGTTGGCCAGTGGTTTATGCATGCTATTATCTAGCATATGATATTATCTAGCATATGATATTAGTTTCCTAGGACTGCTAGGAAACGGTAACAAAGTACTAGAAATGCTATGACTTCAAACAACAAAAGTTAATTCTTTCAAAGTTCTGGTGACTAGGATCTGAATTCAAAGGCTCAATAGGGTCATAATGCTTCCGAAGGGTCTAGGGGAGAATTCTCCTTGGCCTCTTCCAGCTTCTGGTAGCTTTAGAGGCGTTCCTTGTCTTGTGGCAACCTAACTCTAATCTGAGTACTGTATCTGTGTCTCAAATCTCTCTCTGCCTTTTATAATAAAAACATTTAGTATCGGATTAGGGTAATGAATCCTAAATCCATGATGATTTAATCTGGAGATCTTTAGTTAATTACATCTGCAAAGACTCCTTTTCCAAACGAGGTCACTTTCACATATTCCAGGAATTAGGACTTGAGCATGTGTCTTTGGGGGTCACTATTCAACCCCCTACCCACTACGCATACCAAAACTCTTGGGAAGGTCATTACTATGAAGGGCTACAGAAATATTTTCAATAAAAATTATTTTATTGATTGAAATAAGTAACTCCTGAGGAGCTACTTTATATTCTCTCCCTCTGTTTCTGTCTCCACACACACAAACATACACACACGTGCCACATGTGCACACACATCATTCTGGTATATTATTTTAAGAAACAAAATTAATTCCATTGCTTTAGTTTCATTTCACATATCTCAGTAACTTTTTTTTCACACCTGATTAATTGACCTGGGAATAACAATCAATCAAAACATGCAAGTCGAAAAAAAGATCAGAAAGAAAACCTTATTGCCATAATAGACAATAACAGAAATGCCTGCAATTTTAAACAGATTTATAATTCATTGTGTATTTTCTTATATTTTCACATGAACTCTAAAAGAGGAAAATCAGGCATTTGTAGGTCCTTTTCACAGTTCGGGAATTTTAAGTTCATAAAATTATGGTTTAGGCAAGATCGAATGACTGGTAGGGCAGAGGATGCAAAGAAGACCATGCTTTTGACTTCAAGCTCTGATCTCTATACTAGCAAACAGAATTTTGAAGTCACTTCATATTCAGAATCTTGTTTGCCCTACTTCCTCTGTCACCCTACCCTGAACTCTGTGTCGGGTTGTCAATCCATTGCTACCTTGTAGACTTTTTTTTTTTTTTTTTTAGAAAATCTATATGCCTCTTTCCATACATCCTTATATGGCATGCTGTGCCTGAGCATCTTGAAGAGATGTAGAGATGTGTTATCTAGGTTTGGATTTTCCTTTTTAAAAACTGCAGTCTCTCCAACACAAACACTGCTATGAGATATTTCAAACTTGATCCTAAAAGGAGCAGGTGATTCTAGCTGATGAAAAAAGGAAGTGTTGGTGAAAAAAGTAGTTTCTCAAAAAATAATACCACTGATATATGTTGCCATGGTAATCTTTTTCTTTAAAATTCTTTCTCAAATACAAGTATTTTTCTTAGTATCCAATATAAATGTTTCCTTATAGCTCTTTTTAAAGTTATTTGGATGGAATACAAATATATATATATATATATATATATATATATATATACACATCACATATATCACTTTATTTCACAATTTGTAGGAGGTTTAGTGATGTTGATGTAGAAAGCTATTCTCTGTTTGTTGTGAGAATTTTCAACTGAAAGAACTGACTTTAAATGTAATTAAAATAAGATATACCTATTGGGGATTTATACTGTTTGAGAAGTTATAAAGATTTATACTTTGGCATTGAGTTACTTAAATAAAAATAGTATATGAAGTTTTTAGAGAGAGACATACACATGGAGAGATAGAGAGTGAGAGACCTTAAGTTGATCTTTCTCCTTGTCTTGTTATTTCAAGGAATATTCCTGTTATTTCCAATTTTCAGAAATACCACAATGTGTGGAATATTATATTTTATCCACAATGTTCTGGATTAAATTAAACAAATGGCAATAAAGTCTCACGATTTTAATAAAATCATATTTTAATTAAAAAATCCTAGGAGATAAGCATTTCTTACTCAGTTAAAATGCAAAAGATTTTAAGTTGTACCCCTAAGTAAATGTCTATTTCATTTAGTTAGACCTGAATATTTTTACTGAAGAGAAACTATATTTATCAGAAGATATTTATATTACAAATTAAACCTGTGTCTCATAGATCACATTTACATTTCAATATATTTTAACTTACTGCGCTATGTATTATATTACTTTGTATAATGGAGTATGATAGCTATTTGGCAAACTAGATTACAAAACTAAATCAAGAAAAGATACTTAGATATGAAGAGTGTCAGAATATGCTACTATCTTGACTTAAATATTTGTAAATTATGTACTAATCTAAAGCCAACATCAAGTAAATCAGTAAATGTAAGTAATACTTTTTCTCTGACAAGTAAATCTCCCTTTGAATTTTTTAATGAAAATTATTTTAAAATAATATAAAGAATCTTAACCAGCATGCATAGCACAGCATTGCTTTTGCAACATAATATATGGAAGAGATTCAGTTAATAAGATGGATACTATTAATATAATTTCAAAAAAAAAACTTTCTTTATGCAACAAGCATTCATAATAGAATATAGCAAAGAACAATAATGAATTGTATGACTTTATATAATTGAGCTCAGTCATAATATATTTTTCCCAATAGAGAGTGAAATGGAGGCACAGAGAGAATCATAGTCTGGGTTTCCTCTAAAAGAAGTAAAAAGCTTTACCAAGTAGTATCTGTATAACATATATGTAAATGTAAAAAATAATTGATAATTTTACATATGAAAAAGCATACACTGTTACATCATTTCCAAAAATTACTCTTATCACTTTTTAAATTTCACATAAATGCAAATGTTGTAAATAAGTTTTTGGTTGAGTCCTGAATTGAAATAAAACTAAACCAATAATCTAGAATTGAATCCGAATTTCTGCACATTATTTTTAGATAAAAATACTCCTCAATACTTCCTTTTTACTGCCTTATATCATCTTTCAGAATAAATCGAAAAACAAACCAATCTGTACGATCTTTACGGGAGTCACATTGTAAATCAAAGACACAGAAGTGTTAAAAGTAAAAGCATAGAAAAAGATATTTCTTAAAAACACGGAATAAGAAATATAAGACAAAATCAAGGCATAAAAGGTAAGGAATAAAAATGACACTATGAAATCATAAAACAATCAATTAAATAGAATGATGTAAAAATTCTAAAATTGTATGGATGTATAGAAACCTTTGTGTTTTATAAAATAGAAGTTGATAATCAACCTAGAATTCAAAAATAGAACATAAAATGCAACTCTTAAGATGTTTTAAAGATTGAAGTGACATATTTGTGTTCTCTAAGTATGGCATTAAATTATAGCACAACAATAATAAAAAAATATAACTAGAAAATCCCCAAATGCTTGAAAAGTATTCAGTACCATCCTACATAACACATAGGTCAAAAATAAATTGTAATACATCGTATAACTTATTATAATCTGGATGTAATGAAAATATAGTTTATTGAAACTTGTAGAATATAGATAAAGCAGCTTAGAAGTAAATTTGATATACACTCAAATTCTTACAAAAGGCAGTCTCTTCAATAAATTGTATTTAGAAAACTGGTATCTGTATTCAGAAGAAGGAATCTCAATCCCTGTCTCTAACGACATACAAAAATCAAATCAAACTAAATTAAAGATTAAAATGTAAGACCTGAAACTATGAAATTACCAGAGGAAAAATATTGGGGAAATACTCTAAAACATTGATCTGGGCAAACATTTTTTTGAGTAAGATGTTAAAAGCACAGGGAACCAAAGCAAAAATGGGCCCCTGGGTCACATCAAACTAAAAAGCTTCTTTCTGTACAGCAAAGGAGAAAAATTAACAAAATAAAAAGACAACATACAGGATGCAGGAAAATATTTTCAAACTATTAAACTGATAAGAGATTAATAAGCAGAATATATAAGGAACTCGACTCGATAGCAAAAAAATTCTAATAAAAATGGGCAAAACGAGAGGCTGAGGCAGAAGGATCGCTTGAGCCCAGGAGTTTGAGGTTGCTGTGAGCTAGGCTGATGCCATGGCACTCTAGCCTGGGCAAAAAGAGTGAGACTCTGTCTCCAAAAACAAAACAAAACAAACAAACAAACAAAAAATGGGCAAAAGATCTGAGTAGATATTTCTTAAAAGAAGACATACTAACAGACAGGGACATTGACCAGTGGAACAGAACTGAGAACCAGATATAAAACCATCCTCATATAGCCATCCAATCTTTGACAAAGCAGACAAAAACATACACTGGGGAAAAGAATCCTTATTCAATAAATTGGTGCTGGGAAAACTGGATAGCCACATGTAGCAGACTGAACCAGGATCCACACCTTTCACCTCTCACAAAAACCAACTCACGCTGGGTAATAGATTTAAACCTAAGGAGCCAAACTATTAGAATTCCAGAGGAAGATGTTGGAAATACTCTTGTAGACATTGGCCTAGGCAAAGAGTTTATGAAGAAGACCCCAAAGGCAATCACAGCAACGACCAAAATAAATAAATGGGACCTGATCAAATTAAAAAGCTTCTGCACAAAGAACTGTCACAAGAGCAAACAGAAAACATGCAGAATGGGAGAAAATTTTCTCATGCTACACATCCGATAAAGGGCTGATAACCGCAATCTATTTAGAACTCAGGAAAACCAGCAAGAAAAAATAAACAACCCTATCAAAAAGTGGGCAAAGGACATGAACAGAAACTTTTCAAAAGAAGACAGAATAATGGCCAAGAAACATGAAAAAATACTCCAATCTGTAATCATCAGGGAAGTGCAAATCAAAACCACAGTGAGATATCACTTATCTCCAGTGAGAATGGCCTTTATCAAAAAGTCCCAAAACAATAAATGTTGGTGTGGATGTGGAGAAATAGGAACACTCATACACTGCTGGTGGGACTGAAAACTAGTGCAACCTCTGTGGAAAGCAATAAAGAGATAGAAGTAGAATTACCATTTGATCCAGCAATCCCATTACTGGGCATCTACCCAAAAGAACAAAAGACATTGTATAAAAATGACATCTGCAATCGAATGTTTATAGCGGCACAATTCACAATTGCAAAGATGTGGAAAGAACCCAAGTGCCTGTCAATACATGAATAGATTAATAAAATGTGGTATATGTATATCATGGAGTACTATTCAGCTTTAAGAAACAATGGTGATCTAGCACCTCTTGTATTTTCCTGGACAGAGCTGGAACCCATTCTACTAAGAGAAGTATCCTAAGAATGGAAAAACAAATATCACATGTACTCACTAGCAAATTGGTTTCACTGATCAACACCTAAGTGCACAAATAGGAATAACATTTATCAGGCGTTGGGCAGATGGGAGGGGGGAGAAGGGGATGGCTATATACAAACATAATGAGTGTGATGCACACCATCTGGGGGATGTACAGGCTTGAAGCTCTGACTGGGGGGAGAGGGCAATGTAACCTAAACATTTGTACCCCCATAATATGCAGAAATAAAAAAGAAAAAATGAAATATATGAACTATAGATAGAAGCATGATAGTGTATAATATTGCTAATATTGCCACTATGTTGATGGCCTAAGAAGGAGATTTAGAAATGCATAAAATTGTGTCTGATTAAATATCTCTTCAGGGCCCAATTCTTTTGTTTCTTGTAACATTGTTACAAATTCACAGATGAGATCAGGCATCTACTGAGTCTTCCATTTCCAAGTCCAATTTTAAAAGTATAAATTCTGCTGTAATTAAAACTTTTAAGAAAATAAAAAATAAATAAATAGATAAATGGGCAAAAGAACTGAATAGATATTTCTTAAAAGAAGACATACTAATAGACAACAGGTAGACTAAAAAAAGTGCAACATCGCTGATCATCAGAGAAATGTAAACAAAAACCATTGTGAGATATCATCTCACCCCAGATAAAATATATTTTATCAAAAAGATAAAAAGAATGGATGCTGGTGAGGATGTGGATAAAGGGGAGTTCTCGTACTCTGTTGGTGGGAAAGTAAATTATTAATAGTACAGTCACTGTGGAAAATCATATGGAGGTTCTTCAAAAAACTAAAAATAGAACTACCATAGGACCCAGCAATCCCACTGTTGCGTATGTATTCAAAAGAAAGGAAATCAGTATATAAAAGAGATAGCTGAATCCCCATGTTAACTGCAGCACTATTCACAATAGCCGAGATATGAATCAACACAAGAATCCATCAGTGGATGAATGGACAAAGAATTGTTTTACATATACACAATGGAATAATATTCAGCCATAAAAAAGAATAAAATCCTGTTATTAGCTACAATATGTATGGAAATAGAGGACATTTCATTAAGCAAAATAAGGTAGGTACAGAAAGACAAATATCACATGTTCTCACTCATATGTGGGAGCTAAAAAATTGGATCATATGGAGATAGAGGGTAGAATCATAGTTATGAGAGGCCAGGAAGGATCATGGGGAGTGGTAATAAAGAGGAGCTGGTTAATAGGCACAAAAATGCAATTCGATAGAAGAAATAATATCTAGTCTTTGGTAACACAATAGAATGACTACAGTTAAAAATAATTTATTGTACATTTTATAATAACTAGAGGACTGAATTGGAATGTTCCTAACACAAAGAAATGATAAATGGTATCCCAATTACTCTGATTTCATTATTACACATTGTATACTTGTATCAAAATATCACATGTACCCCCAAATATGTACAAATATTATGTATCTATAAAAATTAAAAATAGCCTTGAAAGTTAATTATTTAAACTTCTAACTCAAAAGCTAAAGAAAAAAAGTAGAACAGCAAATTAAAACCAAAACAAAGAGATGATAAAATATAAATAAGAGTAGAAATCAATAAATGAAAACACAATCATAAAATTAAAAAAGTCATAAAGACGATTGTTGATTTTTATAAAGACCAACAAAATTGATAAAGTACTATCAAAACCAATCCATAAAAATAGATATAATACAAATTATCAATATCAGAAATAAAAAATGTGTTATTACAATATATCTTCCAAACATCATAAAGGAAATAATAATATACTATAAAGAAATTTATGCCAAAAAAGTTGAAAAACATAAAACGGAAATTAGCTTGAAAAATACAATTATAAACTTTAATGCAAAAAGATACAGAAAATCTGAATAATTCTATATTTACTTTAAAAACTTGAATTCATAATAATATTTCCCCCCAAAATTTTCTGAGCCAGACAGATTTACCAAAGATGTTCTTACATACACTTAAAGAAGAAATACAACTAATTACAGCAATTCTAGAGAATATGAAAACAGAAGCTACTTCTCAACTCTTTATATTTGGCTAGCCATGAATCTGATAGCAAAACTCAATAGTCACAATTTCAAAAAAGGAAATTTTATGCTGATATCTTTATTGAGTTTAGATGCAAAAACTTTAAAGTAAATATTAAATTTAATCTGGAGATATTTAAAAGAGGATAATACATCAAGACTGAGTGTAATTTATACCCATAGTGATTGGTTCAAATATTTGAAAATTAAGCAATGTAATTCATTGTGTTAACAGAATAAAGCAGAAAAAAGCAATATAATAATCTCAGTATGTTAAAAATTATTTTTAAAAATTCATGTTCAAGTAAAAAGAGTAACTATCAACAAACTAGAGATGGGGAGGGGAATCTTCAAAATATAAAAAGAAGATATCATCAAAAACCAATAGCCAAAACTTGGTGGAAATATTGATATTTTTCCCTGTAAGATTGGGGAAAGGATAATTATTACCAATACTTCCATTTAGTGGTGTACTGGATATTTTTGCAGTGCAACGAGGGAAAACAAAATGTACTGGTAAGTCTTAATATTAAAAAAAGAAAAAATATTAATTTGTGAATGACATGATTGGACCTATATAAAGTAAAAGTGTCAACATATTTATAGAAAAAATGTGAATTTAGAAAATTTTCTGAATAAATTTCAGTATGGACAAATCACTTTTGTTTCTGTATAATACTAGCAAACAAGTGAAAAATAAAATTTGAAAGAAACATATAACACAGCATCAAAAAGACCAAATACATGGCATATATCTATTGAAAATGCCAAAGTTCTCTCTACTAAAAAAATGATATTACTGGCATAAATTAAAGAAAACCTTAATAAATATATGATACACTATGTTTATCACTATTCAATATTGTTAGGATTAAGATTTTTCTTTCATGAATCTACACATTCATTCAAACCCCAAAGGTATTTTGTGAAAATTGACAAGTTGATTCAACATTCTATAAGGAAATACAAATAATCTAGATTAGTCAACAATTTTAAGAAGAAAAAATAAACTGAAAGATCATCTCTCATCTACAGTAATTATGATAGTAGAGTAGAAGTGCATGATAAGCAAACAAGTTAAGAAAATACATACATAATTAGAAATACAGCTATATCTTTTAGTCAATTCATTTACAACTGCCCCATCGCATTAAGCGGGAAAAGGAATAGGGGTCAATGACTGAAATTGGGTAACTTGGGTATATATATGGAAAAAATAATTACCCTTGATGCTTACCTAATAATGTAGACTAAAATTAATTCAAGATGAATTATAGATCTAAATGTAGAAAGAAATTCAACTTTCTAGAATGAAATATAGAAGAATATCTTCTTAAAGTTAAATATGTTAAATTGGACCAAAAAATAAAAGCAATGTCTTAAATGTAAAAATAAACAAATGTTTCTCATTAAAATTAAGAAATTATTTTTGTTCATCAAAGGGCATCAGTAAATGAGTAAATAAGAAGTTTATACTTTGCAAAATATTTGCCTACTACTTGACAAAGATGTGGACCAAAATTTACTCTTTTGCATTGCTGGTGGGAATGTTAATTGGTGCACTTTGGGAAAAAATGCATATATGATCTCCAGTATCTTTATTACTTTGTACATATGCTACAGAAATTCAGATGCATATTCATCAAAAAAGCCCAAGACAGAGAGTTCTTGTCAAGAAAAATCTCATAGAGAAAACAATAAAATTGGGTAGGGAAAAGAATAGCAGAGCAAAAACGTGGCTTTCAATAATGTCTAATATTGTCTTGCCCCACAGTGGAAAGTCTCAGGACTGTACATTGTACCACAGTGTTGTATTAACTTGAAGCAACAGGGCTGCCTTTTGTACCCTTTTATAAGATAATCATTGGCTATGTTTTGACCATCTGGGAAGGGAACCTAACTCCTCATCAAATGAATCTGTCATTAAATTGAAAAGTGGGATTTCTGCTTACTATGTTAAATTTAATTAAATTTGGCCTAAAGCTGTCTCCATACATAATGACTGCAACATGACATAGTATGTAAACAAGCTGCAACTTTACTAAGAGTATATTCTTATAACAGATAGCTGAATCTCAGCCAATCGAAGAAGATGAGCTTCAGTCAATCACAAGTTGCCAACTCATCACACCATGCATGCATAAGGCAAATGCTGAGTTGTAACCACTAAAGTTGTTTCTGTATATCACTGCCTTTTTTTGTCTATAAATGCTGACTCCCCACTTTGCTGGCTGGAATTTTCTGAACCTCTGCTAGTTCTGGATGCTGCCCAATTCATGAATACATTTTGCTCAAATAAATTCTGCTAAATCTAATTTGTCTAAAGTTTTCCTTTTAAGAGTTCTGTATCAGGAGTAAGATACAAAGTAGACCTCCAGCAATCCCCAGGAGCACTGTCCAAATGAAGGTCCATTGTGTCCATTGCTCTCTTATAGCCAACTTAGCATGTAAACAATCTGCAACCTAATTTAAGAGTATATTCTTAGGAGGGTTCTCTCTTGGATTTGAGCTCCACAAACTTGTGTTTTGAGCCTTATGAGTTTATTTGAAAATTCTTTTTATCTGAGCTGGGTTTGAAAGTCACAACAGAAACAGAACTGAGTCCTGTAAGAGGGTGTTAGATGTCTGACTATGTCAGACAGAAACTGGACTAGGTTATGTAGGTAAGTAATTTTAGTAGAAGACAGGGAATCATGGATTCATTTAGATCCAATAAAACTAGAAATCCTTCATGTGCAACTCCAGCTAATTTTATATATGAGAATTATGGATACAGAACCTGTGTTTTTCTAGGGAAATGGATCAACCTTACCAAAAGTAATTTAGAGTTACAGTGGCTATAGTAGGGAAACTCTTTATGGAAAGCAAAGAGGCAGGTATCTTTATAGCTATAACAGCTATGAGGACCAAGAAGATCTCCTCCTATGTATTTTCAACCAACACCAAGGGGTCTCAAATTAAATAATTCTGTTCTCTCAGATGGCTTCCTTTATTATAAACAGCAAAGCCTTTGGGGAAAAAATTATCTACTTTCACACAATCTATTAGATGGACCTCATTCCCTTTAGCCTGGACTGTTTCCCCAGTAAAGGAAGCCCACAAAAGCTTCGCTCTCAGGAAAATAATCAACCAATATCTCAGAGAGATAAAAGAATATTTATTGGTTGAATGTTTCAAATCAAGTCTAAAATGCCCCCATATCTGAACCTATCTTACTGAGTCTTGGACAATTTTCAGGAAAACATTT